>LPNX010199711.1:184881-288462 GCA_001517045.1 Pseudotsuga menziesii | reverse complement strand
ACTAATAAGAGTCATGAGGTAGTCCCCTCTAATTGTAAAGGTGGGTCATCAGTGTTGAAATATTGTAACTTCGAAGAATATTCTATATGTATCTTTTTGTGGTTCGCAATGGTCCTACCGGGAGAAACACTTGTATTACATTGTACCCCGATGCTCCTAATCGGAAGAACTAATAAGAGTCATGAGGTAGTCCCCTCTAATTGTAAAGGTGGGTCATCAGCACCCCAGTGTGGTTACTTGAGCCTACATATGTAACTCGAGCTTACATGATTTAACTCGAGCCTACATGTCAAATGAGTTAACTTAAGTGAACGGATGAATATAAATAGAGGTCTAGTGCTCCTCATTTGCCACACACACTCACTTGAGTAGAGCACTTGTGGAGGAGAGAAGTAGCTGGAGAAGGAGGAGGATCAGGCTTTGATCTCCTTGCTGGTTTTATCTTTTACCTTTTTTTTGGGGCATCTATATTGAGGAAGCTTTTGCTGGGTTTTTCCCTTTAGGGTTTTCCAGGATAAATCTGTGTTGTTCTTGTGATACTGTTTCTTTCAGTGATCCTGCTTATATGCTTTTGTTATGAAAATGAAATGAAATACTGATGTATTAGCTAAGCATATGAAAATTCAACATATACTGATAAATTTAGATCATCTGTACATTGCTTAGATATCTTGATTCATTACTGTTTATAACTGTATCATCTATTTGTTTATTCATCTCATTGTTAGATAACATTTAACCTGTGAGATAATTAACCTAGATTGCATCTCATTAAAGGCTGCATTCTCTAACTCCATTCTTTAGGCACTGGTTGTATTTTAATAAAGCTTGATTGTCATTTGAGAAATATTGCATTTGCATTAGCTGATTGTCATCCTTAGTAAATAGTAAAACCTAAGCCTTTCGCCTAATAATAAATATCCTTTTAACTCAACTGTTAATAAACTTAGGAATATAGTCTTCCGTAGGGACTACCCCCCTTGGGTCCGTTAGGATCTAGTCTAAATGAAGGAGTTGTGGACTGTGGTGACAGTGGTCCCCAGCTCTCACTTGCCCCCAAGGACACACATAGCAGGTTGTTGACTTTCCTGTGCGCTAAAGTGTGTATTAGGTGGCAACATGGTCAATCTACCAGTGGCAATAAAATTTCATGGCTGGTGGCCCCATCTTTTAAAGCAACTTTTGACAGAATATTTTGAATTCAACCTTTTACAACTCAAACTAGCATGTGTGATTAAAGCCCAAAAGAGCTATGCTAGCCCAACTGCAACTTAGAGGTGTTATTCACTGTCACTTCAGTAACCACCTCTCTACTCTTTAGGTTGGCTCTTCTCCAACTCATGGGGGGGCTTCCCTAGGATAGGATTGCTAAAGCTTGGCAATGAGGCACAAGATGATATGAAGAGATGGCCTTAGCAAAACGTTAGGTATTTTTTGTAGTATAGATAAATATAGGGTGATAGGAGGACCATGAAGACTAGTGTCGATCCCTAGGGAAAATGGAATCTAAGGAGACTAGTCCAAGAAAGGGGTGAGTTCATGAAACGTTAGGGAATTAGGACTTGATGTACATGCCACAAATTAACCCTAACATGCTAAAATATGAAAGTAGAAATCAATTAAGATGTCCCAAGAGCGGTGCAACATCAAAACATAGCTAACTAGTACGTGCCTCATACAATTAAGTATTACAAGCTCTTACTCTAGAAAGATGATTGGAGCAATGTAATATAATCATGCAGAAGACAGCAAAGGAAGATAGAGGAATACAATTCTCACATAAAACTCTTCCAATGAGGCAATTTTACTCTTATATTTGGCCCTAATTAACATGTTTTAGTTATTCTACTATTCATTAGCTGTTAGAACTTAGAAAATGGCAACAAAGAAGGTCTTCTATCATTGCATGTGTCCTTGCATGCTAGAAGACATTAAACAGAAAGCCAAATGTATTAATGTGATTTTCTCAAGTTTAGACTTAAGAAAATACATTAATTAATCTAATTTGACTTTGACTTAATGGAATCACTTTTATAAAGTGAAAAGTGAAATGATTTAAGTGATAGCTAATCTAATCTTGGCCATTGATCTCACTGAAGGATCACATCCATTGATCCATTCTAAGGGTTAGGGTTTTCGCTTGGCCATTGAGTTAAAAGAAGATTTGGTGGAGAGGACACACACACAGAGACAAACAGGGAAATCACACAGAGAAGTTTGCGGAGAAGACAGAGGAAAAATCACCTGGAGGATTTGCCGGGATACCAGGCAAAGCACAAGGTTGTATAGGATCAAGTAGAGGAAGGTCGTACGCTGTAGAGGGAGGCCGTACATCAGCCGTACGGGTTTTGTACAACTGATGCAAGAACAATACGGATCTGTACAACTGACGCACAGGGCCGTACAACTGACGCTGGAGGCTGTACAACTGCGCAGGGAGACTGTACTGTTTGCTAGGCTTGCTCAATGATTTTACAGAGGTTCTATTTTTGCGAGGTTGGGTGTATTGAACCACTGGATTGCATTTGTTCCATATCTTCATAATAAAATTTCATATTTGACTATTGCATCGATTTTCCCATCTTGGGTTTTATCTGGGGGTTCCCATACCCAAAAAACTGTGTCTATATTGATGTGATTATTGTTGATGTTTCTCAGTATTTACAATCTGCTGCATTACTAGTAAAAAAAACTCATTTGTGGTTATCAAAAGAAATTAAAAATACTGTTTAGCCCTAGATTGAGTTTTAAAGGAAAATTTACATGGTATCAGAGCTCTAGTGAGCTAAATCTAAGAAACTGCAGCAGTATTGATAGATCGAGGGCAAATCTATTGAAAACACAAACCTAGAGTTCATATCTAGGGTTTGATAGGTACACTTCACTATGGTCGTGCAATTGAGAGTTGAAGACAGACTCCAAGGGGCTCAGAACTTTCCTACTTGGAAAGAAAGGATCACGAGGATCCTGGATATCAGTGATGTAGAGGAGCACATTGACTCCACGAAGGTTGCGACCACATTGTAAATTTTCTTTTAAAGCACAACTAGGGCTAAAACAATATATTTAAATTTAACTGAAATAACCACACATGAACTTCTTTACAATATGCAGTGGAATATAAAACTGAGAACCATTTGCAACATCATTCACATCAATAGAAACGACAGAATCTTTTTGGGTAGAAATTCTCGGACAAAACCCATTATGGGAAAACTGGTGCAGCAGTATGAGAGGATATTTTTATTAAGAAAATACAGAGCTTTTACAATATGAGAAAATCGATTTATGCCCTAGACGATAGAATTGAAACACCCAAAAATCATTGAGAATAACCTATGAGATGACACGGTTCCCAAGGTAGCTTGCTGCTGTACGGCCTGTTGTTGTACGACTGTACGGTGCTACTGCTGCTGTATGGTGTACCTCCGCCAAAGTCTCCTGTCTTCTTCCTCTGCAATTTAGGGCTATCTTCCTGAGTTAGTGCTCCTCTGTCTTCTTCGCCAAAATTCTCTTTCTCACACTTCTTCCTCCATTTATGTCGGAATGCAACTATGACCTCTCCACTAATTAACCTTTCTTTTATAACTTTAGGTAAAGAAAACACCCTAATTTCACTTTCACTTTAACTAGTGTTTCACAAAAGTTAATTTAGATCACTTTAATTATTTTCCAAAGTAAACTTAGGAAAAGTAAATTAAATACAGTTGGTTTCCTAATTTAAGTCTTCTGCATGCAAGGACACATGCATGCAGGAAGACCTTCCTTGTTGTTGCTATTTTAACGCTCCCTCTCAATGAGGAAGGGATTTGGTAGCAACCCCAACTTATCCCTGAACTTCACGAAACTGTGTCTGCAAAGTGCCTTTGTATCCACTCATCTATCATCAAAACACTTGGAAGGATTATACTTTAAGGTGTCAATTCCATTAATGAGCACAATAGTTAACCATTATTTCGCACCACTTGGTATTATCAATCTCAACCTGTTTAGTTTTTATGAGGAGGCTTGTAGGGTGTTGACTGTGATAATGGGTAAACCTGATTCTGTCGCAAACGCTCAACACAACTTGGATCCCTATACCTTTCATCTTCACGACCTCCCCTAAAACACACCCTATCCAGAAGCTTTGCATTGGGAAATGGATCGTCTTTGTTGTTTTGAGCCGTCTGGGAATGAATTGTTGGAAATCGAACTAGAGGCAACCGAGTTGTTTGAGAATATAGGCTGGTGTTCTTTCTTTAGGTGTTTTAATGGTCATCACATAGAGGTAACCAGGCAGTTCGCCTTATCCCTTAAAGATGATGTGGCTTAGATAGGTGATTTACAACTGGTTTTAAGTTTTAACAAAGGATCTCATTACAAAAGCCACTGAGTTGCCTCAAAAGGCTAAACATTAAAGGAGAAAAAATTAACAGGATCAAGTGGAAACACTTCCTTCTTCCATTACCAGACGATGTAGATATCCAACATAGCTTCTCGACATGATTCTTGAAACCCCAGTGGCGTCCTCTTCTGTAAATCATAATCAGGTACATTACATGTGATGGTCGATTCTTTCATGTTCATCTATATCATCTTCGACTTCTTATGGCATTTAAAGGATCAAAGATAAATTTTCCTTGCTTTTTGTTAAAGAGCCTTAAGAAAATGGGTATTGCATTCCAACATACCATCGGGGACCAGGATAGGAGTATGTTTCATCATAGCCCGGTGGGTTAGCTCAAGTGGTTGAGAGCTGTTTATGCTAGCAGAAGGTCTTGGGGTCAAATCTCCAAGTGGCTATGCAGGGGCCTCACTCGATGCCCCCACCGGGTTAGGCCCCGCAATCAGGGCCAACGGTTTACCTCAGGTACCATCCTAAAAAAATGGGGAAGTACCTGAGGGTTTCCCAAGCGATGTTCCATCTTAAAAAAAAAAGGAGTATGTTTCATCATGGCCTTCTTAAAATTATGATTCAATTTCATCTATCCTCAGTAGGCAGAACTTGGGATGAATTTCTGGATAAAAATGGGTTTGGGCAAACTCAACATTGGCCCTCTCCTCTTCCCAAGGTTCGACAAAAGCGAAGGAGATCATCTTTGCCTAAATCTTCTATTAAAGTAGAGCCAACGTCAAACCCTAAGGAGACTGGAACAAATAACCCTATTCAGGGAAATGATTCGAAATGTGACATAGAAGGGGGTGATAGTATTTTGGTTTTTGATACCCCAATTCATCCATTGCCTTCAGAAAAACCTAATGATATACCTGTGCAAAAGGATAACGGGTTAGAAAATTGTGAAGATAAAAACTTTGCAAGTTGAATTGAGTAAAGGTCTAAGCAAAAAGAATCCGTCCTGGTTAGATCTAATACACGAAGATTCACTTGAAGCATGGCCACTGTTTCGATTCCTGAAACAGTGCAGCAGGTAAAAGAGCCCCCTTTAGTGGAGGTAGTAAGTGATGATGAAGAACTTTCTCCTGTTCGCGAATTTCCTCGTGAAGATTTTTGCCATGAACAAAGTATGGAGTTTAATAATTCCATGACACCTCCTTCACAGGGATTTACTGAAAAGTTATTTCCTCTCTGGTCTGAACATAAGCCCTCGTTTACAGGTGATTCGTCTCCTGGTCGTAACAATAAGAACCTCAAACAGACCACCAAATGGGTGTTTGAAGAGAAGATCACCCAACTAGAAGTGAAATTGGAAGAATCCCAGTCAAACACACTTGTTATGATACACAGGAGAGACTGTTTTGGGGTTTATGCTGGTTATTCATCTCTCTCTCTCTCTCCACTGTAAGTGCTGCAAGTCGATGGTATGAAGTCTCTCACCTACAGAATCCTGCTCCAACTTGTTTAGGGTCTGTTTTCTGCCCTCTATAACAGGCCGCAGCCCTAAAGGGCCTCTTCTCAGCCATTGCAAACAGGCCACAATTCTACTGAGGCTTCTCTCAGCAGTCCGCAGTGTTCAAGGCTTGTTATAGCCTTCTCTCTAAGCAGACCGCAACCCTAAAGGGCCTCTCCTCAGTCATTACAAACAGGCCGCAGCCCTCAGGATTTGGTTCAACCCATTCCAGACAGGCCGTAGCTATGAGAAGGGTGTTTCAATAGGTCAAGGGTTTAATAGACCTCTGACAGTCAACGACCTACTCATATGTGACATCAGCTCAAGCAAGTTTTTAAGTTTGTTCTCTGTGCATCAATTGAGTTAATAAGTCTACTCTTTAGGCATAGACTAGTGTGTCAGCTTTTTGCAGAAAAGTGCCAGTATGCACATGTGTGCTAATTCTATATGGCATGCTACTATTGATGAAAAAGACAAAAGTGATCTTAGTTTTGTGACCACTGACAACCCTATTGAAGTGATTAGTGCCTTATCAATAACAGACTTTGATGAAACGTATGACAACACTGTTGACTTAACAATGACAGTGTTGAAGTGACTTGTGACAACTTTAATTTAAAGACCATGATATCACAGTAATGTGCATGATAGTGACAGCCTGATGGTAGTAAATTGACCAAGCAGTTGAGCAAATTGGCAAGAGATTATAAGCAGTATATGAGAAGATCTCTTGATGATTGGCATGAACAACAGTTGATTTGACAGTTGCCAAGATAGTGACAACAGTGATAGTCCTAGAAGTACTCTTCTACATGACAGTGACCGTGAAGTGATGTGACAGTGACAACTTGATAATGATATGGCAGTGGTTGATGTGATAGTGAAAGCAAAATGATTATGACAGGAATAACAGTTGCTTTGATAGTGATAGCAGATGTGATGTGACATTGACAGAAGTATTCTTCATTGCAAGCTAACCCTTGCAACCTTGGGGATTGGATTCCTCAACGCTTTCTCAGTTGAACTTGAGAAGACCAAGTTGGGTCTTGGATTAGGAGTTGGTGCTCTTCTTATCAGTTGGTTCTGATGTAATCGTGAAGATTGAAGTCTTCCATAAAAAATATAAAACAAATTTACCATACAAATTTTGTGTTCTCTGAGTTGTGTTATTTGTTATGATTCACTGATCTAGTTGATGATATGCTTATGATTCACTGTTGGTTAGTTGATTAATCAGTATGAAATGATAATGTACGTAATAATATAATGCATTGATGAGCTTTGCTAAATTGGTAGAAACTGAAAAGGGTTTTTAATTGCCATCACACTGATTCATCCCCCTCTCAATGTGACCATTGTGTCCAACAGTTAAATGTATGATTTAAACTTTATCTGTATCATTTATTAGTTGCAACTAAATGTAATTAATATTTTCAGGTTTATGTTTTATAATAATTTTGTTCTTGCCTCAACTACAACAATATATATATATATATATATATATATATATATATATATATATATATCCTCGTTTTCAAAATTTGGGGGGGTTGCGTTTCCAACATTTCCTTGTTTCCCTGTTTCGTGCAACTTAGGTTGCAAGTAGCAAAAATGTGTGTTCTTGTCCTGAAATATATTTGGAAGCCTGAAAAGAACTAAGTCCTTCCTTACAATTTCATTGATATTTAAAATGCTATAGTATTTTCTGTTAGCATTGGCAGTGTGCCACTAACAATTGCATTATAGCAGAAAGAAGGGACATCCAATGATGAGATCAAAGCATTAATGTTTGATGGAGGAAGTGTCATTACAGAACTTTATGCAGGAAATGATCACTCTCATCTATCTTCTAGTTTGCTTTCTCTGGCCACTTTTATAACTAGTTGTACAGATGAAGAGTTAGAGAGATTGCGATGAGAAGTGTCATTAGGGAACTTTATGTAGGAAATGATAGCTCTCATCTATATTCTAGTTCACTTGCTCAGGGCACTTTTATGGCCAGTCGTAAAGATGAAAAGTTAGAGAGATTGCGTTGAGCCTTGAAAATTCTTTTAGGAGAAAAAAATAGTGTAGGATTTCAAATGACCAAACAACATGGTTGATAGAAGCTCTTTTATGGTTTGTTTGTGGAAGTCTTTTTTGCTTCTCATTTTTGTTGTTACTAGCATCACTAAAAGTCCTATAGCTATAAAGAGAGGTCTAAAAATGGAAGAACCTTCCAGTAGAAGATTCATCTTGGGAAACCAAGAACTCTCGCCATTAGCATCTCTCATTACCCTTGCTTTGAGAACAAAGTAATTTCAAAAGGGGGAGGCAATGTTATGTATATAAATGAACACAATCTAGGTTAAATAAATAATAATAATAGTAAAACTTAGAGAAACATCACAAATAAATAATAAATAATATTAATAATGGTAAATAAATAATATAGAGAAATAAAAAACTATTATTAGTAAAACTAAATGACATGCTTTTTCAAATGAAAAGGCACAAATAGACCTATTTATTGGTTTCGATTGTACTTGTAGTTCACTCATTCAACAATTATTTATCTTATACTTTGATATCTAAGTACCACGGGTACCTATACCCAAGGGTAGGTTATGCGTACTCGTACTAGATACCTCGTACCCACATACCCTATCTTTGCCAGAACTTGGCCAAAGTACCCAAGACATTTGTCATGGATTTTGGGGACGTTGACTACAGAGGGGATTGGGTACCCCTGTTTTGGGGACCCCCAAGTACTAGTTTTGTATGGGGTACCCTTGTTGTGGGGACTTATAGGACACCTAGGGACCAGTTTGGTATGAGCCCAACCAATTTTGTATGAGTGACATTAAATTCAGTAATATTAAATGGCAAGCCGCAATATTAAATTCTTAAAGTAAAAGTGATATTCTCCTATCTTTCATTTTCTATTCTTTTATTTAAATTTTTTAACATTACAATTAATTGTTTCAGGATGTCTGAGAGTGGTTCCAACCTCATTGGACTTCATATGCTAAAAGTAGAATTTTAGATCCCATTCAGAATTCAACAAACTTAACGGTTTTCAAGATTTCAAGATTGCAATGTTTCCACTAGATTCTAACATGTATGAGGGTATGGGATTGGCACATCAACCTCTCTATGTACTTTGATTTTGGTGGTGCTTATTGCTGAACTCCTTTGTCATGACCTTAACAAAAATGTACCCTTCACTAAAGCAAAATCACTTATTAAGCACGGGAATCTTTTTCTACCTTATTTTAACACTTGGATTAGGAAGTTTCATCAAAACTATATGGTGTTGACTAATGTCCTTGGACGACCAACATCGAGATTCAAGGTAGAGGCAAGTGCTAGAGCCTCGAGGAGGGGGCACATAGTGCTATTGATGAATATGATCCCAATATAGGCAAGGATTTTATTATATAATTATTTGTTGTAGCATAAAGTTTTTTGGACTCTATGGGCCATTTAGCCTCTTTGTTTATGTATTTCGGGTCATTGATTAGATATGGATTGCACTTGATGTTTTTTTAGTGGTATGCACCCTTGCTATGCACATGCGAACGTTTCTTGACCTTTTCTTCTTCCAGTAAGCCTTCTCCATATGTCTTAATTTTTCAGAATAATGACAAAATTGCTTCTTGTCTTTCTTAGTTAGCTCATCACACCTCTTCTCATTCTAGTTGATGCACTCTCGACTTTTCTCTAGATTACATTATCGACCCCTTTCTATATATTTCTGTCAACCTTTTCCCTTCAGTATATGGGCTTGTTGTTTGATGTTTAATTCACCTTCATTAAACAATTTCTCGTGTGCCCTAATCATCAATCCACAGAGTCAAAGGTATAGCCCTTACCATCTTGTTTTCTAGATGCTCAACTAGCATAAAATGTCGAACATAATATATCATAGGGTGTATTTAAATTCATGAGGATTAGTTCAATGAGATGACCATCTTTCTTTAGAAATTTCATGTCTTGTTCACCCAATTTCAATTCCAACTCCTTGACACAAGCCAACTTGTCCCCAATCCTTTCAAAGGAGAAAGGATCCAGAGAGATCAGCTTTTTAATCTGCATAATTTGACTTTCATCGATTTTATCATACAAATTCTTTTGTTTCTTCCAAACCTAATGAGGATACTCGATCATGCTTGTATGAAAGAGAACCTCCCTCAAAATGTAGGTGGTAATCACTCCTATAGCATCATCCATCTTCCTATCGAATGCTAACTTTTGTTGATCATTCGTTAGATATGGGATTGCGGTCTTGGGAAATTGCCAAAGGGACTTACTTTTTAGCAAGGCTTCCATATCTTGTGCCCATATACCATAGTTGTGACCATTCAAGATCAGTGGTTCTTGTTTGGAAGCCAGAATGCTAGTCTGTTAATCTAAACCTTGATACAGTCTGCAAGTTGAAACCCAAAGCCAATCATAAATAGATTTGAATCAATAGAGCATGTCTAGTCGACACTTTAAAGGATTTGTGGACAACAAGTTGTGATTCAAAGTTCAAACCAATAGCTTTGATCGCATGTTGGAGAAACCAGGGAATTAGAAAGATAAAAGAGCTAATTATTTCAAGGGGTGGTGTCGATGAACCTCAGTTCAACACCTAAGCACATCATATCACAATCAATAATACATCGAAATGCATTATTCATTTGAAACAATTCACCTTATCATTTGTATCATTTGATCTATAGCATCATCTTTTTATAGCTCCAAGATGTAATCGTGTCCCTTGAAGTGAGGAAGAATGTGTCCACATAGTTGGGTCATAGCACATGATGGCCTCGTTTTTTGCCGTATTTGTGCCATAGTCGATGATTTTGTTCTAACTGCCCCACTAATCGGTTGGTTAGTTGACTCCTTCGTCGATTGATTTGTCCAACTAATGGAGAGACTAGTCAACCCATTAGTCGACCACTCAATTGATTCTTCTAGTCAACTAACAACTGTTGACTATCTGTCTCTAGAAGATCCATAAGTTTGATGAACTAGCAAGGCCTATTGTTCCAACATTAATCACAAAACCTTAATCTCCAAGTCTCTAAGTGATAACACCCTGACCCTAGTATTTAATATGCTCCAAGTGCTCCAAGAAACCCTAGTGCCTCCATGACAAGAGAAATTGTAGAAGGAAGAAACTCTTAGAGAGAGAGATCAAAACACCCTTCTCACCACATTCTTGCTAGGGTTTCCTCATAAAACCGTGCGCTCCACCTCTAAACAAAAGATGAACAATGAGTGAGTGAAAAAAAGGTATCTCCATCCTCTATATTTATCAAAGGTAAGGGAGGCCAACAATACACAAGTGGGTCTAAACCCTTACAAGCAACCTACTACAAACAAGTAGGAATAGACAAGTGGGTCTAAAGTTAAACCCTTACAAGAAACACACTACAAACAAGTAGGCCCACACATGTGAAGAGGTACAAAGGGTACACATCTCTAGCTCTAAGGTGATCTTGTTACTAGTGTCACAAGAATCACAATTCCTTGATGTAAATCTAAATCGATTGCTAAACGATCCGATTAAAACTGCCTCAAGTTAAACTTGGGTTGACCAAGTTTGACTTGGCCAATGCGAGTCAAAACTCATAGTTAAACCATCTAGGGGATTTTTACTCGCAATTTTATGGAACCCGTGCGCAAAAAACTTTAAATGACTGATTTTTAACTTTTTTTTCATTCTCTTGCTCGTTGGAGGTGTTTTTTGCCTATTGGAGGTGTTTTTACTTGCTCGAGTGAAGATAAGATAAGATAATTTTATTTATGTCCACTAATGACCACAAAGAAGGTCAACGGGACTATTGCTTACAATGCTGTTCGTGCATGTGCGAGGACCAAACGACCCCCCTTTAAAAGAAATACAATGCAAGAAGTAAAATAGAAGTAAAAGTGTACAAAGCGAGCAGGGTTGAAGTATGGGAGAACTCTCGGCCTAGTCACAACATAACCCTGCACAAGGGTGGAGAAATTCCGGTGGACAGGGTCCCGAAGCCAAATCGATTGAGGAAGGTCTAGTACTCCTAACATTCGAGGCTGAAAGAGTAAAAATGAGGGAAGTGCAATAGTGTCTGCTGGCCCGAATAGGAACTTGTGGGTGCAGGGCATCCTCTGGAGTGTTGGTGAGGTCTGGAGGATTTTGTACGCCTCTCGGAGGGAGGTCTGGTACGAAGCTGCTGCTGGGATCGCGTGGGTTGACATCCGCAAATCTTAACTGATCTGGAAACTGGATCGAAATCTAAGTTGGTAGATCTCTTGGTGCCCCTGGAAGATGGCGGCACGTCGAAAAATGTCGTGGGCCTCTGTGTGGTATCGGATCTGGTGGGGGCTGAAGGACCTGCGCTCGAAACTTGAGAGCCTCCTGGATATAAAGTGCTAAACATCTTTGGTCGATGTATTTGAAGAAGGCGGCTAAAGTTTGAGGCCCCCTAAACAAGCAGTGGAAGCGTCCTCTGATCTCGTAGTATATAGGACATCTGAAGATATAGTGCGACTCGGTTTCCACTTCATGTAGATGACATAGCTGACAAATCTTGTTCAATCTATCAATCTGGTGGTCTATCTCTACCCGGAGTCAATGTGATCCTACTCTTAGCTGTCCGAGAGGGATCTGAAGAGCATGCAACCAATGGCAAAACGTGTATTGGGGTCAGATAATGAGCTCGTCTCTGATCCCCAAGAAGTGTTCAGCATAAAAGGCCATCTTTGGGTGCAACCCTCCTGGAGGATTGACCCATGTAATCTGGACGAATTGCTTGTAAATATCCTCCCTGATGATCTTATTTAACTCCTGTCGTGTAGGTAGAAGGTGGCTGAGGGCATCCAGAGAATACCGAACCGGGGGGAGATGATCTAACTAGATCCCTACTGATGTAAGAAGGCTTGAAACCCCTGTGAACCAACATTTGGCTCTGCCTGAGTGGGTGGTGCGGGCAATGGTCTTAGAAGAGCAATAGGCTAAATAAGGATACCTGTCCCGACCTTTTGACGAGTCGGCAAATCCCTGGATCCGATGCAAGAAAGAAACCAATCTGAAGACTGTCTCAAGGCGGAAGGGCTGAGCCCCAAACTCAGGTAGGATGATGTGCTGCGACATTGTCTGCTTAAATCTGATGATACGTCGAAGAAGAAGGATTTGGACCCTCTCAGTTGAGGCCCAATCCGATTCGAGTAGAGAGGGTCCCCAAATTTCTGATCCATATAAAACAGTGGGACGGATCAGGATATCCAACAGGTTCATCTTGGATGAGATATCCTGGAAGTGGTGGCGGAAACACTATCTCTCAAGAAGGGCTAAGGACCCGTACCCCTTGTTGACTCGAGGCTGGAGAGCTAGTCGTAGACTAAAGCGGGGACCCGAGAACTGCACTCCCAAGTAAGTATAAGTACTGGTGATCTCGATTTCCTCCCCCTTGAATAGGAAACAGATGTCCATGATTTTCTTCACCCCATTGAAGATCATAACCTTTGTTTTTGTCAAGTTCATCGTCAGCTTTCGAAGATCACAAAACAGGGCTAAGGTAGCAAGTTGTCTCTGTAAACCTTCCGAGGAGGAAGGAACAATGACTACTTGTGTTTTCTATTTTGAATATCAATGAAAACAACTATTTTAATTCAAAATACGTGTATATATTTTTTTTTTGGTTGCTTTTTTCCTGATTTGATTCAAAACTTTGACTCTTCTGCCTCACCAATTTATTGTCAATTCCAAGTATGGTGACTATGCTTGTTACACAAGATGTGTCTAGGCTCCTCTGGCACAAGCTCATATGGACTGCATCGCTCTGTCCAAGCCATGTTCTCCTCTGGGTCCACTCCACCTACATGGTCACTAGTGCAACCTAGGCATCCCCAAGTCAACTCCAAACCTCTGTGCAAGCATCCAAGCAACCCAATGCCATCTAGGGTTCAATTTCCCCCTTCAAAATGTACAACACTCCACTCCTCTAGTGCAAGGCATCCTCCAAGCAAGTAACATGTTGTCACGAGGTCTCCAATGCACCAAAGAAGAAAGCCACATAAGTATCTAGTCAAGGTCTAGCAAATCAAGAGCAAGCCGCCTCCACATGGGGATGTCCATGGAAAACCGACCAAGGACTTATCCATACACCCCATATCTCATATCACATGGCCCCAAACGCCAAGGGTTATTTCCCTCCCCCAAGTTCGTAGCGCTCCTCCTCCTAGGTAGCTACCTCTCCTAATTGAGCAACTAACTACCCCATTGTGTGCACTCGATGGGTTACTCAACAAGATGACTAGGGTATACCTCCTAGGTAAGGGCACTGTTGTCACATCCATAGTAGTCGGGGCAACCATGATTTTAGAGCAATTTTGAACACATTTTTGAGCCAGTCCTTTGCTATATTATAGATGAGATCAATAGTGTTATACATGAGATCAATAGATGATAAGCATTCTGATGAGGATCACTCATACATTCAATGGACCTAGAGCCTACATATTTTCGGTTTCATGCCATAACTGAGCCTCATGACCCCAGATTTGATGACTGAGCTAGCAATTCTTTATTATTCAGAGCATACATGATGACAATGCCTATGGTATATAGCAGCAGTGTTCCAGTGCCATTTAGATATTATAGATCAGATGTAGGTATATGACCTAGCTTATATATGATTTGTGCACTTGGATTATTGTTATGCTCTTTTATTTAATTTAGTAGCTTGATTTGGTTTATGGTGGTTATACATTTGCGATATTCTACCTTGCTCTTATTGTTGGTCTAGAGTAGAAGTGATTTGGTTGCTTTACTCGGGAGGTTCTTGTGTATACTCATTAGTCATAACCTTTCATAGTATGGACTTGGTCATTTCCCACAGGGATTCTACTTGCTGGTCATGGCATCATCTTATCACTTCCTTCACCCATCTGTTATCTTCCACCTTTGGTTCTAACCTTGACTTACATCTTGACTAGTGGCATTGAGGATTTCCCTCGCCTATACCCCTGTGTTGGATAGATTCCATGTTTATCTTGTGTCTCAGTGTTGGTTTGTGTGATTCTCATCACAGGGATTGTCTTCCTCTTGTTCTTGAAAACAAGTAGTCCTAACAAAAGTGTCTTTAAACACTAAGGCATCAGAACTTAAATGTTATATCTAAATGGATGCCAAGTCAACAAAAACAATGTTTTAAACAATACTGCAAATAAAGTTTAAAAGTTAGCTAGTCGCCAAGAGATGGGCACTCATCCTTTGTATGATGTGAGGTCGTTTGCCCCCACAGGGCAACAGGGTGGTCACTCCATCTCACCTATGGACGGTGGTGGGCAATGGAGGTCATACCGAGTCATAATCTGAGGCCCGGAAGGCTATTTAGAGCGCCTGCTCTTGGACGATTGCTAGTTAATAAAAAAGTTAAAGTTGAAATGTTAAATTTCTAAAGTGTGTAAAGATGACCATGAATAAATGCAAATAAAGGTTGGTTGCCTAAAGTCTAGTTGAAACGTTCTCATCATTCCACCCATCTGTGAGACACCACCATCCCATAGTGTTCATCTATTCCAACATATGTATAGTGTGGTTCCCCTTTTCTTTCATCAGAGATGTCACAGTATTGAGATTGTAAAGTCAACACTTAGCCTAACCTTTCTACTCCCACTTTCACCCATAACAAGCAATATGGTCAAGTCTATAAATGAGTATAAGCTTGAGGCTCTTGTTTGGAGTGATTGATTACATTGATTTGGACTTATTATTGATGTTCTAAATGTGTGATCACCAGTTGAAAGCCACTTTATACTTTAGTATTGCTACTAACACAAATAAGGAAGCATACTTTATCATTTTGTAACTTGCGACATTAGAGATTTTTAGTTGGGTCATTATTTTGATAATTTTTGACGTGGTCAACTTAGTTTGTCCAAGTCAACAATAGGTTCCGAGATGAGTTTTGCCGATAATGTTTGATATTGTTTATTCATGGCCTATCAGTGTTCATTAGATGGCTTCATGCTACAGATGGTGTTTTCTTATGACGGCTTGCATTATTATTATGATTATCAACATTTACATGCCATATTTTTACTATTATCAAGGCATGGATGGACTTTTGATGTATTTCTTGATGGACATATGGAGTATGAGCACTCATTCCTAGTTGATTTGGATATTCTAGGTCCGTTGGTTCACTCAGTTTTTGGTTTTGGGCAGAGATATTGGATATTATGGTCCGTTCATCATCTAGTTGCTGAGTGCCATATAAATATGGCATATTTTTTAATTACAAAGATGTATTTTGTTCTCCTAGGGTGTTATCAGAGGGCATAGGGGTGCAGCCACTCGTTTTTACTATATTGCTATGTTCTTGATTTTATTTTTGGACTCAGATCAACTCTAGGAATGGTCAGTAGTGAGTTACATGCATTTTTATCTTCTAGGATGATGTTTCAGGCATATAAAAAATTACAGAATGGCTAGCAAGGAAATCGATTTGGCTTAGTGGGGCAAGGAAATGGCATGAAATTTGTCCAAGGAAAATTGTTGATATATTCTACACCTTCTGGCATTATCTTCATCATCTATGGGGTCCACACGTCCTCCTACACACTTCATGGGGGCGTCTTCTATTGTATTGAAGGGCCACGCTTTAGTGACTTTATGTTATGATTTATGATTATTGTACCTTGGGATGTGACTAGTGAAGGGCATGTTCTACCTCTTAGTCCCCACCTTGGTGTTATGATGTACCTAGTCACTTGTTTTGACTTATGCCCCCCCTTGGGCATCTTTGAGGGAGTGCGCCCCCTCCTTTCGAGTGATCCATGTACTATGTATCTGACACATTGTTAGCTGATGATCTTGATGTATTATCTTTTGATCCTAGCCCTCCATTATTTTGGAGTTAGGGATTTTGATTAGAGAGTTCTTTATATTTGGAAACTCTCTCATTTGTAAAGGACATGTTGTCACATATATTGTAGTTGGGCTACTTTTGTTCCTAAGTAGTACTGAGTAGTTCTTTGAGCCAGTCCTTTACTATGAGATCAACAGATAATGAGCCAACAGTTGATGATCTCTCACTTTCAACAGAT
Organism: Pseudotsuga menziesii; assembly: GCA_001517045.1. Classification (NCBI taxonomy): domain Eukaryota; kingdom Viridiplantae; phylum Streptophyta; class Pinopsida; order Pinales; family Pinaceae; genus Pseudotsuga; species Pseudotsuga menziesii. Next base: position 271,564 of record LPNX010199711.1, on the reverse strand, counting down.
CCAGAGTGTTTAGATTGACTAGTTCTATGCCATGACTAAGCCTCATGACCCCAGATTTGATGACCGGGTTAGGCATTCTTATGACTTAGAGAAGAGAATGATATAGTGCATATGTGTAGCAGCAATAGTGGTCCTAGAGATTTTCAGATTTGATTTCAGATCCAGTGCATGTCTATGACCTAGGTGATATTATGGTTTGTGCTTATGGATTTTGATGTTGCTTTGTCACCTATTTTAGCAGCGAGACTTAGTGGATATTGAGTATATGTTGGCAATATTTTATCTTGGTTTACTTGAAATCTAAAGTATGAATGATCCAATGGTTTTTGATTGGGAAATTCCTTTGTATACTCATTGACCTTGACCTACTCCTAGTATGGATTTAGTCTTTTCCCTTCAGGGACATAGCTTGCCAGTTTTGGCATCACTACCTTTGTCTCCATCCATCAGTTTCCTTCCCATTTTCATTGATTATCCTTGACTTGTAATTTAACTAGTGACATCTGGGATTTCCCCCACCTTCGCCTCTATGTTGGAATAGGTCTCCATGTATAAAACTGTGTCTCGGTGTAGGTTTATGTGATTTTTGTCACAGGGAATGTCTACCTCTAGGTCTTGAACACAAGTAGTCTTACCAAGAAAGTGTATTTAGACACTAAGGTATCAGAGCTTAAAGTTATTCGAAATGGATGCCCTACCAGCAAAACAAAAGTGTCTTTAGACACTATTGGAAATGTAAAATAAAACTAGCTAGTGGCCAAGAGATGAGCACTCATCCATTGTATGGTGTAAGGTTCATGTATCCCCACAGGGTATCAAGGAGGCAAGCCCAAGAGGGCTGAGCCTTAGTCATTTACTGGAAGACCAGAAGGCTTTCCAGGGCACTTGCTCTTAGAGGCTGGCAAGTTATCAATGAAAAATAAAGTTGATGGCTATAGGATGAGCACTCATTCCTTGTATAATGTACGACTCATTTTCCCCCACATGGCAACAGGGAGAGACTGGCCCAAGAAGGTCATGTTTTTGTCATTATCTAAAGCCCAAAAGGCTACCAGGTCACCTGCATTTAAAGGTCAACTAGTGAAATACATGCTGAGCAAATTAATTCTTAAANCATCATTCCACCCATTTGTGAGACACTGCCATGCCCTATTGTTCACCTAGTCCAACTTATGTGTTGTGTGGATCCCCTTGTCCTTTAGCCCAGATGCTTACAGTGTTGAGTTATCAAGTCATCCCTTGGCCTTTCCTATCGGTTATGATCCCTTCACCCTTGACTAGCAAAAGGGCTAAATCTATAAATGAGTATACATTGGAGGTTCTTGTTTTGAAGCAACTAATCATTTTGATCTGGATTATTATATATGTATTGTGCTTATACTTGCCAACAAAATCTAATCATACTTGAGTGTCACTGCTAGAATAGATAATTGAGCATGCATGTCCATTAGTACTTTGTAGCATCAGAGTTTAGCACTTGGGTCATCATTTGATCAGTGTTGACTTGGTCAACTCAGTGTTAGCCAGGCCATGAGCAGGATCTAGGATGAGTTATAGACCGATGGTTATGGATGATTATTATTTATGTTCTATAGGTGTCCATTAGACATATTCATGCTTCAGATGGTGATTTACTATGATAGCTTGTATTATTTTTATGATTATCAACATTTACAGGCTTTATTATTATTATTGTTTTGACATTGGATAGGGCCTCTGATGTACATTTCTGTTGGACTTATGGTGTATGAGTATTCATTTCGAGTTGATTTGGACATTCTGAGTCCATTGGTGCAGCTGGTTTTCAGTTTTAGGCATGCACATGATAGATATGGGCCATTTGGGATTTTATAGCAGATCTGCCTTGGGAAAAATGAAAGTGAAACAATTTGCAGTTACTGAGATCTCTTGAAACACTGGAGTGGATTTGTGGTGTGCAGATAGGCGTTTGTACCATATAACTGGGGTGCCGGGCACATTTGCGCAGTTACTTTTTTGCATAGACTCCTCCCGTGTGAGATATTGCATGTTTTATGTTCCTAAGGCAACATTTTAATAATTAAAAATGACTAATGAGGAAATCGATTTGGGTAATTGAGGCAAAGGATTGGCATGGAATTGGTCCGAGGCAAAGTATTTGGGTCATATTCATCATTCGACATCAACTCCACTTCATTCCGGGTCCCCACATCTCTGGTTTATGCATTTTGAGAATATTTTGATGTATTTTGAGGGAGATCCCCTAGTGATTTTCATCACTCCTTTATATTATTTCCCACCACACATTGTTATTGTGCCATGGGGCCATGCTAGTGAAGGATAACATAACCTCCTAGCCCCACCATGTGCTACTTTGTGGTCATTAGTCATGTTTTATGTGGTGCGTCCCTCATTGGGCATTTCTAGTGATGCGCCCCCTTATATTTTTGAGTTGATCCATGTGAGATGTATCCGACTAATCTTAGTCGTAGATTAGGATGAGTCTATCTTATAATCTTGACCCTTGATTTTTTTGGATCTAGGTATTGTACTTGAGAGATCTATATATTGAGATGCTCTCTCATTTGTAAAAAGACTTTTGGCTCTCAAAATCTTGGATTAATAATATATTTTGTAGAAACTCTTGGAAGCTTTGTCGAATGTCTTGTATGGAGATTGGAAAGTCTTGTTCTCTCTAGCATTCTTGCGGATCTATGCATTTCTAATATTTTTGCAGATTTCCATCCATCTAGTGAAAGAAGCGTTTGGGTAGGGGCGCTATTGTGACTGAGCTCCATATCGTCCTCTCAAATCATCTTGAATTTAGGGAGTATCTTTATTGTGTCTCACGACCATCTTGATGTTCTTTGGTTCATCTTTCTTCGTCATTTCATCCATCCTTTTGTAAATTGATTCTCATAGCAGTTCTCTTTTGTAGGAGGAGGGAGTGCTTGGCATTTGAGAGGAGGTAGTGATTTCACTTGGAAAGGCATCGAAAACGCTCGTAATTGATCATAAAGGCAAGATCATCGTCATACAAGGTTAGTAGCAAGTATTTCCAGGTACATCTGCATATATTTTATTTTTTCGGGCTTTGATCTGATTGTCACAACCAAACCATCTTTTCTTAAAACCCTAGTTTTGGTATTTTGATAGATCCGGTGAGTTTTTTATGATGGCCATCAAAACCCACTTGGAGATAAATGAAGAACCCCTAGATCTCAAGTTTCACATAAATCAGACTCCATTTTCCCTGGGAGCTAGCACTAGTCACTCTAGGCGGGGGCGCTCTCTTTGGGTGGGTGGTCCTTTCTTGAGATCTATCAGATGGGTATGCTTGGACCCGCCTCAAAATCATATATCCAATACCCAAGCACCCCGATCTACTCTTTTGGGTCCACTTTATCCATCTATGCAAAAACCCTAGGTGGCTCCCCTTAGGGTTTTCATTCATTTGGCTAGATCTCACTAGATCTACTTCCTTAAACTTTTTGTGGTACAATCTCAACCAAGTTGGGTTATTTCCTATCTTTACTAATCCTCCCTAACTTGGCCCTAATCTCTATACCACACATATTCCATAGATCTAGTCTTATCCGCTCATTATCTCTCCTTTTTCATCCATTGCCAAACCCTAGGAGTGTCTTGAGTAGGTGCGCTATCCCTCTTAGGCTAGTAGGGTCTCCCCCTTGATCGTTCTCCAGTTTGATCTAAAGCGACAAGAGCCCGTCCGGTGTGACAACTACCCTTTACCCGTAGTGGACGAGGCCCTTGCAGTGTCACCGGTTAGCTACCTTACCTCTACCGTCCTGGATAGGATATCTCAAGTGGATAGCTACACATTGTGTGATAACAGGACTCTTGGCTCTTGGATTATGACAATAATAGAAATATTTTTGAGAAAACTTGGAAGCTTTGCTAAATGTTCTTGTGTGAGATTGAAAAATCTTTTCTCTTTGGCATTCTTGTGGATCTATGTTTTGCCATAACACTTTTTGCAGGGGGTTGTATTGCTAGTGGAGGTAGTGATTTGATTGGGGCACTATTGAGAGGGGCACATTGGTCACTTGGAGAGCATAACGATTTCACTTGGGAAGCATAGAGCCTGCTTGCAGTTGATTCGGATTGGAAAGATCATCATCACACTTAGTGGCCGCAAGTATTTCCAAGTACGTTTCATTTTATTTTTGCATTTTCGAGATCTATTCCATCTGTCACCATTAAAATCCTCAAAGTTAAAACCCTAGTTTTATAGATTTGATAGATCGGACATTTTCTAGGATTAAAACCTAAAACCCAAGTCTAAAATAATTAATAAACCCTAGAGACCAAGTTTGAGCCAAAACCGACCCCATTTACCCATAGATCTAGCATTGGTCATCTTTAGGCAAATCCCCCTCCTTGGGTTTTTGGTCATTTTACCAGATCTATCAATTGGGTGTTGCTTGAACCTCACCAAATTGTCAAATCTATCATCAAGCAACTATTCTAATGTCTTTTAATTCCTTAATTTCCTCACTTGGGTCCGCATTTCGATTATTTGCCTAAACCCTAGGTGGATCTCATTTGGGTATTTTTCCTTAGCACTAGATCTATCTAGATCTATTTGCATAAACTCATTATGGTACATTTCACCCTTGGATGAGTGTTTATTTCTTGTCTAAGCCTTGTCAACCGGTCCTTAAATCCTATAAACCTCATCCTCTTCCTAGATCTAGATCCATCCATCCAAGATCTAACTCTTGCATCACATTCTTAAACTTTAGAGTGTTTTGAGTTGGGTCGTTAGCACTCATAGGCTAGTTAGGGTCTCCCCCTTGATCTAAAGTGACAAGAGCTCGTCCAGTGTGACAGCTACCCTGCTACAGTAGTGGACGAGGCCCTTATGGTGTCACTTGGTTAGCTGCCCCATCTCTATCGTCTCGGATATGATACCTTTAGTGGCAAGTACACTTTGAGTGATAACAAGCACCATACTAGCACTCTAACCAAGGTCAAACATCCATTGGAACTAAACCATTCATGTGTCCATGAAGCTTTGCCAAGGCGCTAGGAGACATGGCACTCTCCAAGCAAGGTGAAAACACTTTTGGAGTAACCCCAAAATCTAACAAGTCTAAGGCTATATTCTAGAGGTCCTTACTTTTCAAAACAAGTCTAAGGTTATATTCCAGAGGTCCTTACTTTTCAAAACACTTTCCTTTACTAATTAAGCTTTAGCCAATCTTATATTCTTATATCCTTTGCTTGGTCTATAACAATTAGAACCATAATTATGGTGTTAAAAATCTAGTTTGATTAGTGATGGTTTTGCTATTGTTAAAAAAATCTCAATGGGTAGTTAAAACGACAAAATCGTTTCTTAAAGAAATATTCAGCACAAATAAGCCAGATTACAGTAATCCATAAATATAATAAATTATATGATTGATAAGATAATGATATTACAATAAGAATACTACTTGTATAAATACCCATGCTGGGTGCCCTTTCGTAAAGAGGCATAACCTTCCATCAAGGTGTCTCTTCATTAAGTATTAGTTATTTGATTATTAATGTTTATTTATTATATATTCTATTCATTGCATTTCCTTTCCCTTAAGGGAAGCTTTGTCCTCAAAGCTTTATTGAAGACAAGGCTTACGTTTGATTTCTTGCTTGTAATGTCATCCCTCAATCTTTTGTGTTAGTAAATATGACACTTGACGAAACACAACGATATGAGTTACAAATTCCCAAGAAAAAATGTCGCATCGAGTGTGATGTGGTCCATCCGAGATCTATCTTCATTGGAACTATTTGTTGATCGCTTTGTTGGATAGAACTTCTTGTTTTCTGCTTAGTTTTTTGATTTTGTGTTGTTTCTTTTCTGAAATCATAACTCCTTTGTTTATGTTCATTTTGACCTTGTCGTTGGTTAAAATGATTTTTATAACTTGGGTGTCAATAAGGAGTTTTTATTGTTTTTTTTATTGAGAGTCTAGATGCTTCCTTCAGGATTTGCTCTAATTTATTCTCTAATAGCTTGTTATCATATTGAATCTTTTTTAACTTTTCTTCTTGCGACTTTTCGTCCTCTCTTAACTTCTTAATCTCTTCTAGCAATTATTGATTAACTCTTTTTAAAGAAGAATTTTCTTCGTCCTCGCCTAATAATTCTTTTTGAAGATCTTGATTCTCCTCTTCTAACTTTTGATTGCATTGAACTTATCTTTTGCCTTCTTGATTTGCATAAGTAATTTCTAATTATGATCTCTTAGACGAGGGCATCTCTTCTTCTTTACTTGCAATAACCTTGTCAAAATCCTTCTGTATTGTTTGTGTTGATTTCTCATCTCCATATGACATCACCTTTGATATTTCTTTGAAGTTTTCAGATGATGCGACTTCTGATTCTGATTTCATGTTAATGTCTTGTAATGTGATTTTCTTCTTTTTGTAGGGAAATATCAGAAACTTCTTTTCAACATTTAAGATAAAAGTCCCCAATGTTTCTATCCATTGTAATCCCAAAATCAAGTCAACGTCACTGCTCCACAAGGATTTAACGATGAATTGTGAAACACAAGTATAATCTCCAATGTTCAGCTGTAAATTGCATATTTCATATTCTTTCGTATTCCTAAGGTCTAACCTTTCACCTATATTTGACTCCGGAATTGCTATCTCATTAGCAAGTTCAACACTAATATAATTATTGTGTTTGACAGGAGCAATAGAAATAGTAATGTCTTTCCCTCTAATTGTTCATTTTATTTGGAATAACACTAAAGCATAAGTTTTTAAAGTGCTTGGAAATCTTCCTTTGTTTTTCTCCATAAGACTCCATTTCTTTTGTCATCACAATTTTCACTAATCTTCCTTCTAAGATGCCTTGACTTAGATTTTTGCTCTTCTTCGACAATTTCTTTTTATTTGGTGATAGAGGGAATACAAATGTGGGACTGGAATTGGGATTTTTAAATATAATTATAATTACAATTTATTAATTAATTATAATAATACTTTTTTGGAAATAATTTTTTTTAGAGTTTAAAAAGATAATATGATAATAATAATATTTATTATTATAACGAATAATAATATTATTGTTATGATTCTTGAATTTGGTGTATTTTAGGGTTTTAAGCCCTTGGTGGTGGGTGGAGGATAGAGGAATGTAAGAGGGTGGTGTGAACTAGAAGGATAGAGTGGCGGGAAAGGAAACCGGTTGTGAACAACGAAAAAGGAGAAGTAGAATGGGTAGCCTGTTATGGCCGCAACGTGACACAATGCAGGGAGGATGCAACTTGTGGGAGGTGGAAGGAGTGTGGGATTGTTGAGAACGTGGGCTAGTGTGAATTGCAGAGATCAGGCGCGAGGAGGAGGGAATGCAGAAGCGAGGGGTTGATGGGAAACGCGCGAAGGTTGGTGAATGATGATTGGAGGAGCATCGCAGTGGGAAGTGTGACGGTGTAGACGAGAGGGCATGGAGGTCAAGGCCGAGCGTTGGAGTGTACATGGAGGGGCAACATCGAAGGCCTGGAGAAGGGATGGATGCAGAGGTAAGATGTGATGTGAGGGAGGGGGTTTGAAGGTGGTGTCTGCAGCGTGAGAGCTGCAAGGTGGAGGTGCGTGCTCGTTAGGGAGATGGAAGGGCGATGTCGTGGAGTTGGGAGAGTGTGCAATGTGGAAGAGGAGAACGTGGAGGTCGCAACGATTAGGGAAGGAGCTGTGCAAGAGCAGAGTTGCAGGTCGAGGTGAAGGGCGAGCAGAGGATGCACATGGAAGGGAATGAACGTGGGAGAGTGTGGGCAGTGTGCAGGCGCCAAGATGGAGATGGAGATGGTTGCAGGGAGATGGAGTGAGTGTTGTGTTAGGGAAGGAGCAACAAATTTTATGTTCAATAACCTGATAATGAGAGAGAACTCTGAAATAAAATGTGAGTGGCCAAAAGCCCAAGCAGACAATGTCTGCAAAATATCGCCAATGGCTGGGATCAGACTTGGTGCCCAAGAAGGGGCTTTGATACCACTAAAATGACAAAATCATTTCTTAAAGAAATATCTAGCATAAATAAGCCAGATTACAGTAATCCATGAATATGATAAAATATATGATTGATAAGATAATGATACACAATGAGAATGCTACTTGTATAAATATTAAAAACCCATGCTGGGTTACTTTTCGTAATGAGGCATAACCTTTCATCAAGGTGTCTCTTCACTAAGTATTAGTTATTTGATTATTAATGTTTATTTATTATATGTTTTGTTCATTACAGTGGTAAGTACCACTTATGAAATGAAGCTCTCTTATTTGGCCATAGTGAGCTCTAGGAACCATTTATAGACATATGTAGGACAAACAGAAACTAGGTTGTTTGAAAGATTCATCCCATGTGTGCAGGAAGGGACCCAATGAAGGATATACACAAAAGTTGGACTTAACCGATGCATTGGCTAGAGCTTACATTAGGCAATGCAAAATTGCTCAAAATACATTTTTTTTACTTAAATTTCTTAGTCATTCCATTACTCTCCATTTCTGAGCATTTATTGCACTATAAATGTAAAGGAGGAATTTGTCTCATGCAACTATAACCTGCTCTGTAAGAAAGACAATCTTCTCCGTATTTCCACATATTTTTTGTGTTAAATGTCAAATTTTTATCTCAATAAAGTGGGGGCTGGCTTTGATGATTCAATGACTGAATTAATGAGGTATAATGCTTCAATTTTGAGAAATTTTATTCAGTTTTCCCTTTTGCAAGTGCAAAAACCTGTGGTTAGAATTTTTACATTGTGATTGTAATGTCCTCTTTTGCCTAGGCATTGAGGACCAACCTGCTAACCTATGTGATTCCCATGGGTTTGAGCGGGTACTGACAGTCAGGGAATCAGCGAAAGACTGATACCATCTACAGAAGATCTAGGGCATCAATATTATATCACCATTGGGTCGAAGAGGGCCACCAGAGCCAAAGGCCACCTGCATGCATGACATTTGAGCATTATTTAATGATGCATGCACCCGATTAAGTCTCCATGCGCATGCATGCAAGTCAACTGCAAATTAGAAGTTAAACTGACCTAATTAGGTCAAAAGTTAGGGTTTTCGCAGTTGAAAGTTATAAAAGAAAGATAAAGTGAATGGAGAAGATACTTATGTGATAATTGATTTGTGGAGTCGAATTAGAGAGCTCGGCGAGCTAAATTGGGGTTGAGCGCATGCTCAGCTAACTGGTGTATTTCGGCAGTGAAATCTATATGCCCTAGTTCATCATCAGGTTGGATCATACAGGCTCAGCACTAGTTCATCATCAGGTTACATTCAACAGTTATTCTGGGAGGTTGATTATTCATCTAGCCAGAGGGTTTCACCGTCACACCATGTCACCGTGAGCAGAGATAAAGCAAGCACATCATCCGGGCTCCCAGCAGCAGCTTATTCATTTGATTTATATACTGGTATGTACATGCATTGATTTCTCCTATTTTATAGCATCTCCGTATTTTTCTAGGGCACATATTTGCATGCAAAGTTCGGGGTTTGCTTTCCTATTTGATTAAGGAGTAAATCTATTAGCCACCTACAGTATACCCATAAATCGGAAAATATCAGTTTGGGATATTACAGTGGTATCAGAGCTGGTTTTTCTGCTAGCCTAAGGAAAAAATAAACATTTAGGTGAATCCAAGGAGGGTTTCCAATTGAGCATAATTGTTTTCCCCTTCAAACTCGTGAAGTATTACGAGGTCGTTTTCATTAGTAGTTACAAAACGTTGGAAAAGACCCATTTTGCTTTGGGGTCGATTTCATATTGGGGACCAATTCTCTGGTAGAGGTCGATCTAAACAAGACAATTCCATTGCTAACAGTCAATTCAAACATGTTTGGCAACCACTATTAGTAAGGGAGGGCCAACACTGAGCGAGACCATATAAGGAGCATGCATCAATGGATCCAAAGGCGCAATCATTGTTTGCGGAGGCATTAGTTATGAGTTGTGTGGATAAGTCCTCGGCTTTTTTAAGGAATGCCTGTTGATTGCTGTCATTTATAGAGAAGCAATAACTGTCTTCGTCAATATCCACAACCTCATCATAAAAGCTATTATTCTCGTAGCGGAGAAAACAACCGTTGAAATGAATCTGAGCACCATTAGACTCTGGATAGAATACTTTTGCTTCTCTCGCCGCTTCCTCAATGCATTGTGAGCACCTGGTGGCATTTAAATACTTCTGACATACTGCAAGACCATAGACAGGATCCGTTTTGCCAGATTTGTTTGAAGTAGCGAAGCCATCTGATGAGAGATTTGAGACGAGGGATTGCAAAATGGATTCGAGATTGTCGCTAAACCCTGTATTACTAACATAGTTGTTGGGACTGCACCCTTCGCTGACCAATTGATCGTCCACTGCAAGACTGACTGCAATCACGGTTGCCGCTACAATGGCAAGAAGTGAAAATCGGTGAAGTTCCCCCATCCGCCGAGGCGTTAGCAAATATCTGGAACGTGAATCCTGGGATTGCCCACGTTTGACTGTTGCCTCCTAGGAAATTGGTACAAATAATCTTGATCACCAACAGTGCGAGGAGGAGGTACCTTGAAATTGCCAAGTTTTTCCACTGGCCATTCTGTTAGCGGCCTTGGCTTGGATGCCTTTGTGCTGGAGTGGAACTCTTCAGCAAATTTTCTTTCAGAGATGAAACAAATCTATCCGAACCGGAGTTTATAATATACTGCTGTCAAATTATGGAGTCATCTCCATTAATATTGATCATCAACTAATACAAGAAATTACTTCATCTTTATCAGGAAGTATCTTAGAAGACAAGAGAAGACATATTCACACAAAGGACCATATATTCCAGGCCTGATTTCTCCTTGTATTGCTGCTGCTATTCATATAAAGTGGAGGTACTGTGGTTACATTTGATTTACATTTTTAGTCTGAAATATTATATGTCATCAGTCTTGCCAGTTGTGGGCATGCAAAAATTATAAATGAATCCAAGAGACCCATACAACATTACTCACAAGAGACAGAGGTATAGAGACAGAGAAGAGGAGTTAGAGGACATAGATTTGGAGAACAGAGAGTATCAGTTTGAAAAAGGCAAAGAAACAATGGCCGATGATGATAAAATAGCTCTCAATAGTCTCATATCAGCCATAAAAGAACTCACCACTGGGCAAAAATAAATGATGAGCACCTTCAGGCAAATGACTAAGAAGAATAGGCCCGCCCCACACAGTCCCTTATTTCCCAACAGTGATAGGGTATCCACCAGCAGTAGTAGGGAGTACTTATATACCAACATGCAGAGCCATCCCCATATACACAAGCCTTTCCGACCTACCATGCCTTAATTCTTAGATAGTCCAGCTGTAGTGCCTCTAGCACAAGCAGAACCAGAAGAACCCATGAGTGCCTATCTGAGAGAATATAGAGCTTTAGGAGAGGACTTCTATTCAGCCATGACCTTCACTGACTTCTGCCACTTTAAAAGTAAGAACAAACCCAAAGCTTACAATAGGCCACTTACCCAGAACTATGAGTTACAGCGCACCATAGGGAAACTGACTATCCCTTCCTTTGAAGGCACTCGGGGTGGCCCAGCCAGGAATTGGGTACAGAAGTTGGATACATACTTCCAGCTCAACCCCATGATTGAGACATATGCCATTAAATTGGCTACTTTGCATTTGGACGGAGAAGCACATGAGTGGTGGTATCATGGGTTAGTGACACTGGGTCACAACACCATCACATCGTACCCAGATTTTACACAGAGGCTCATTGAGCGGTTTGATCGGAAGGATCCTAAGGTACACTTTAGAGAGCTAGCACAACTCAAGCAGACAGGTAGTGCAGATACATTTATTTTAGAGTTTCAGAGGATAACAGTCACGGTGACAAATATATCAGAGAGCAGGTTGATTATGTTGTTCACTGAGACTCTCACTGAACCCTTACGGGGATGGGTCAAGTCTTACAGGCCCACCACCCTAGCAGATGCCATCAGACGAACTAGAGATTTACAGGATGCAGTACCCAAGATTAGGCTTCCTCCCAAAACCAATTCCCCTATTGAAGATGAAGAGAGGAAACCCGTCCAGAAAGAATGGCCCAAGAAAGAATGGAGGGACAATGATACCTAACAGGACCTTAGAAGAAAAAAGTTATGTTTCACTTGCTAGGAACCATGGGTACCAGGTCACAGATGTTCAGGGAAGGGAAAGGCTTACTACATAGAGGCCTATTCTGACAATGGGGAGGACGATGATTATCCGGATCAGGAGCAGAAAGAGACAGCAGAGACAGTTAGGGAGTTGTCGCCCTATGGAGGTACCATTGCTACCATGACGGGGGTTCTTAGATTCCACACTCTCCGAATCAGAGGTACCGTACAGGGCCACAGAGTGGGAGTGCTGATAGATGGTGGGGCATCCCACAACTTTATTGATGTTGCATGGGTTAAAAGGAGAGACATTTAGACTGAGAGTTTTGATGGGTTTTCAATAGCTGTAGCAAGTCACACCATGGAGTGTAGTGAGAGGATTCCTCAATTAACAGTTACACTTGGGAATTATACAGTGATGGAGACATTCTATGGGGTGGATGTACCTGACATGAAGGTGGTATTAGGAGTTCAGTGGATGTATTCCCTAGGGAAGTATTCCACAAACTACCAGACCATGGAGATGGAGTTCACAGGAGCAGAGGGACAAAAGGTAGTATTGAGAGGGATGAATACCTACCCTCCCACGCTAGTGACATCACACAGGATGGAGGCAGTACTTCGACAGGGGGATATTGAGGGAGCAACAGAGTGTTCTGTTACCTTCAGGAAACCACCAGATAAGGCCACACAACATCCAGCAGTATTCGGAGACCGTCCAGCAGGTTGACCTCTAGATAGGGGATTTGAGAGCTGCCCCCCCTTGATGATGAGGGGCAATTGATTCTGATTCCAGAGCGCATCCTAGAGGTGCGAGAGCGGAAACTGAGGAACAAAGTCATCAGAGACTAGGTTCAATGGAAAGATCTGCCTATAGAGGAGGCCACTTGGGAGACAGAACAGGTATTACAACACCCAGCTTTACAGTTGCTTGAGGACAAGCAAATTCGTGTAGGGAGGATTGTAATGTCCTCTTTTGCCTAGGCATTGAGGACCAACCTGCTAACCTATGCGATTCCTGTGGGTTCGAGTGGGTACTGATAGTCAAGGAATCAGCTGAAGATTGATGCCATCTACAAAAGATCTAGGGCATCAATATTATATCACCATTGGGTCGAAGAGGGCCACCAGAGCCAAAGGCCACCTGCATGCATGACATTTGAGCATTATTTAATGATGCATGCACCCAATTAAGTCTCCATGCGCATGCATGCAAGTCAACTGCAAACTAGAAGTTAAACTGACCTAATTAGGTCAAAAGTTAGGGTTTTCGCAGTTGAAAGTTATAAAAGAAAGATAAAGTGAATGGAGAAGATACTTATGTGATAATTGATTTGTGGAGTCGAATTAGAGCGCTCGGCGAGCTAAGTTGGGGTTGAGCGCATGCTCAGCTAACTGGTGTATTTCAGCAGCGAAATCTATTTGCCCTAGTTCATCATCAGGTTGGATCATACAGGTTCAGCACGAGTTCATCATCAGGTTACATTCAGCAGTTATTCCGGGAGGTTGATTATTCATCCAGCCAGAGGGTTTCACCGTCACACCGTGTCACCGTGATCAGAGATAAAGCAAGCACATCATCTGGGCTCCCAGCAGCAGCTTATTCATTTGATCTATATACTGGTATGTACATGCATTGATTTCTCCTATTTTATAGCATCTCCGTATTTTTCTAGGGCACATATTTGCATGCAAAGTTCGGGGTTTGCTTTCCTATTTGATTAAGGAGTAAATCTATTAGCCATCTACAGTATACCCATAAACCAGAAAATATCAGTTTGGGATATTACAGTGATATCCTGCATGGAGTATTCTGGCAGGAAAACAACCCATAAGTAGCAATGGCTGACAACAACCAAGGGACAGTTTTGACTTAATAGAGTCTTTTCAACATATATCTTTTCCCTTGTAATAGAACTGGTATCTTCTTTGACCTAAGAGTGATTGTTGTGGCTGGAAGTTATCCTTTGATTAGTTTATTATCATGTGCTTGATATTTATGATGATACAAGCTGAGATATGAATATCATACATGTGATTTGTTTGCTTGGATTCATTTTATGTACATGACAAATGATTTATTCTATGCATATTCTTGTGTAAACCATAGAATAAGTTAATCCAAGCCCCAGGGTGATGTATCAAGCTAATTGATATTGTGGGCTCAATCCGGTCATTGGTCACATAGTCACCTAGTGGATGCAATGGTATGCACCAATGTATTTTATTACCTTTCTGATGCACTAGTTTATTGCATAAGTTGGAAAGATACACCAGAGATGGGGCTCTGTATAAGGGAAATTTATCCTTCAAAACTCGAGTTCTTTCATGTTGGGAGTTTTGCAGTCCCTGTGTACAACAATAAATAGCGAGTTTCACAACCTAGAGGTTCTTATGCTCCTTTGTAGTACTTTTTTTTCCAAAGAAAAAAATGTGTCTTTTATTACAATGCTCCTTTGTAGCACTAAGATTTGACAGCATATTGCATTGCGTTATTATCTCATTTATGAATTATAGAATTTTTTAGTGATAAATGAACTTTAAAAACATACTGTGATTTACATTTTTCATAATACCCAGTAATGCTATGGTTCTTACGTTTTGCGGGTTTGAATCTCCAATTGGTGGACAGAGATGGGATGGTAGTTCAAGCTGGAGACCCATTGGGAACAGTGGGTGATACAGGTTTAGCTACAGGTCCACATTTACATTGGTAAGCATCTTGTATTTGTTTTAATTTATTGAAAATTCGTAGCTACATTTTTGAAAGAACAGAAATTGTTGCTATTTTTAATTTCTTGTAAGAGAGTTATTTATTGAGGACAAATTCAACTGTTCCAGTGTAACTAAAATTAAAGGAGTACCCTCAATAGAAGCTTTGTATATCTCTCAAGTGCATATCTACATGTACTTATGTCATTGATTACATCCCAGGCTAACATTTGTGTAACTGAATGCAATGCAAACTAGCCCTGGCCCCTAGGTGGAGAATTTTAGAGGGGACATTTAGGCTATGCATTGTGTTGTTTGCAGAAAGTCTTTTTATGGGGGTATTGTTCATATGGGAATAAATGTTCAGTAATTGATAGTAAATAGTAAATAAACTCAATTCAGGTAGAGCCAACATTATTCAGTTCCGCTGTTATTTGTTTCTTTTAGAGTTTGTTTTATGAATATGATTCATTCTGATTAACAATTGGTAATCATCATAAGGACAGTGGGTGAATTAGAAGGGATATGGAAATGCCTGCTTTGTTGTTGAAATTGAATTTCATGCCCTGGAATTTCCCCAGAGTTCTTGGTTATTAAACTTGTGTTAAGATGTCTTCAAGTTTCCTTACTCTTCAATATACAGAATAGATAAAACATCATCTGCACAAACATTGCCAACAAATAGAACTTAAGTTTGCTATAGCCAACTTATCTGCAATAAACTAGAAACTGTTTTATTGACCACTGAGAAGGTTCCTGGGAAGAACTCTGGAATGCTCAATATATTCGTGTGAAATATTAAATATCCAGCAAATACATTGATTGCATATCATCCTGCTCTCCAATTTCTGGAACAGTTTTTAGAATAGGATATGCTAGGCTTTTGTCTGGCTTCAAAGATCAGGACATAAGTGAACAGCATTTAGAATAGGACATGCTTGGCACATGGCTGGCTTCAAAAGGTCAGGACATCAATTTTTCTTGACCCATATCTGTTCTGGGATGATGATAATGACGTACAAATTTTGGACCAAGTATTCAGATTATCACTATGCCACAATAATTTTAGAAGGAGTATACCCATGAGGCTCTGGTCCAATATAGCTTGCTTTTAAATACCCTCTGGGCTCCTTAAAGCATTCGATATTGGCATTGAGTCATTGACTGTGGCTCATTTATATTGCAGGGGACTATATGTCAATGGAAAATCAGTTGATCAAAATCATTGGATGAGAGAACAAACTTGGATATGAAGAAGTTACTTTGTCATCTTATGTGATGTTCTCTTTCAATGCACATTTTAGAAGAAACTACTTCGTTATAGTCTTTGGCTTCAGGGAATTCTAAGAAGTCCATGTTTATAATTCAGAGCAGAAGGGAGATTGGTTCTTCACAATGACAGTTTTGAGGTAATCTGTTTTTGCTGCAACATTCGTAACTTTCTTTTAATCATAATTATTGTGGAAATTATTGGAGGATCCTGAAAAGGGATGATTTATGTTTGCCATAAGATCACATGTACAGGGTGGCTGCTTAATTTAAAGTTTTTAACAATCATGAATCTCCACGCCTATAGTTTCTTGTCTTTTACATTTTATGTCCTTCACATTTTTAAGAATGCAGGCTTCTCTTCTAATAACTACTTATCCAGGTTTTAATGTGTGTGCATGACGTTTATCAAATTATGTTCATATAAAATGTCATGTGGCAACATGAAGAAACACAATAAATATTTTTAAAACTATGTCTGCCTCCCTGAACATTTTGAAGCAGTGCATCTGGATATTTTTGGGCTTATTATTGAAGTATCTTATGTTTGGTTTCCTGGGACAGTTAGAAAACAAGCATCGAGTTAAATCAATAAAGGATATTCTAGTCATTTGATTCATTGTTCATTAACAAATATAAATAAATTGTAATATTAATAATAAGTAATTAATAATAAATAAATACCATTAGTATTTAATGAAGGCTCAAAGGACGACACACCTGTTCACTCTTGTGGCCGACTCAAAGGACGACACACCTGTTAACTCTCGAAGGACGACACACCTGTTCACTCTCGTGGCCGTCTCAAAGGACGACACACCTGTTCACTCTCGAAGGATGACACACCTATAAAGGTATACCTTGTTCATCCCCGTGGCCAGTCTGCCTATAAAGGTATACCATCACAAGGGATTGTAAGCATCTTTCATTCAATCAATAAATATTTTATACATTCCAATTCTATTGCAGAACATTTCTGTTTTATAGTGCTTTTGTACTACATCGGGATCTTGCAAACTAGCAAACCAACCATACAGCCAACCAACCATATGCCTTGTCAATTAATGCACTGCGTATTCATACAGGAAACCTGAAACAAATTACTTTCCTGTTAATGCTTGGTTTGATGAGGAGTGCAAAAAAGCGAGAAGGTGGAGAGAGTCAAACTGGAAAGAAAAAGACTTGAAAAGCTACAAGCAGATTTTAATAAAGAAAAAAATTGATTTCATGGTCTCAAGGAGGGAATAACTAATATTCCTTTGGAAAAATAACCCTAAACTATTCCGGAAGGAACTTCAAGCGAGCAAGAAGCAAACTGAAAATAATATTACAGCGGACCAGTGGCTTGAGTATGCAAGGCAACTTTATGAGCTGAATCATAAGGTTTTAGACCTAAACATTCCACGGTGGATCACGGTATAACTTTAAGGCACATCATTGAAAAAGTGTGGGAGAAAATGTTAGAAAGTGGCAACAAGGAAGGTCTTCTATCATTGCATGTGTCCTTGCATGCTAGAAGACATTAAACGTGAAGCCAAATGAATTAATGTGATTTTCCTAAGTTTAGACTTAGAAAAATACATTAATTAATCTAATTTGTTTTTGACTTAATGAAGTCACTTTTATAAAGTGAAAATGAAATAATTGAAGTGATGACTAATCTAATCTTGGTCATTGATCTCACCGGAGGATCACATCCATTGATCCATAGTGAGGGTTAGGGTTTTCGCTTAGCCATTGAGTTAAAAAAAGATTTGGCAGAGAGAACACATATACAGAGACAAAGAAAAGTCAGAGGGATAATTTTTGCAGAGAAGACGGAGGAGCACTCACCCGAAAGATTCACCAACAGATCAGGCAGAGAGCAGGGCCGTACACACTCACGCAGAGGAGGCCATACAACTCGACAAAGGTAGCCGTACAACAACAGTCGTACAACCGTATGGATTCCATACAGCTGTGCAGGGGCCGTACTGTTTTGCTGGGTTTTCCCAGTGGTGTGCATATGTTCTATTTCGCCAGGTTGGGTGAATTTACCTGCTGGATTGTAATTGTTCTATATTTTCTTAATAAAATTTCATATCTGACTGTTGCATCGGTTTTCTCATCTTGGGTTTTATCCGAGGGTTTCCATACCCTAAACACCGTGTCTATATTTATGAGATTGTTGTTGATGTTTCTCAGTATTTGCTTTCCATTGCAATACCAGTAAAATAAATGGTTATCCGTAAAAATTGAATATACTGTTTAGCCCTAGTTCTGAGTTTTGAAGGAAAATTTACAGAAAAAAGAGGAAGGCTTTTGCTCCTTTGTCGATTTCAAAAAAGCTTTTGACACGGTTCCTAGAGATAAGCTCTGGCACAGAATGGAGGAACTTGGGGTTCCTATACATCTTAGAGCATCTGTTCATAGGCTATATGAGGAGGTCAAAGTCAAAATCAGAACATGAGATGGTATCTCTGAAAGTTTCATAAGTGATATCAGGGTCAAGCAAGGGTGCCCATTATCCCCTACCCTTTTTGGCTTATATATCGACAAACTTGAAGAGTGGTTAAATTTAGAGGATGGGGATGGCACCCTCGTGGGTGAGTTTGTGATGAGGCTTCTTTTGTATGTAGATGACCTTATTTTGATTGCTAAGTTTGCTCTTGGCTTGCAAGAGCACTTGACTTACCTTGAGCAGTTTTGTAGAACAGTTGGGATGCAAGCAAATACTAGCAAGATGAAAGTGGTAGTTTTCTCTAGCAAAAGAAAACATAAACAACGTAAGTTCTACTTTGAAGACAACACCCTTGAAGAAGTGGAAGATTACAAGTACCTCAGAATCGACTTCAACAAAAATTTGAGTTGTGAAAGTTGCAGAAAAAAAAGAACTCTTGGAGGTTGGAAATCGTTTTATGCTTTCCAAAATAGATGTAGAGATGTAGAGCTATGGGATTGGAAAACTATGCAAACCCTTTTTGGGCTTTTAGTGATCCCAATTATTCTCTATGGTTGTGAAGTATGGGCCAGCAGTACCTCTGACTTACAGTGGAGGCAAATAGAGAAGATTAAAAAACAGATGATTACAAGCAAGTTCAAAATTAAAAGTTCAGTGCCATAAGAGATCATGCTAAGTGAAATGGGGTTGGCTTCTATTGAGGCAATTGCTATGGTGAGACTCATAAGATATCTAAAAAGAGTTGATGGCCTAAGGTCGTCTTCAATGACATATTGTGCAAAAGAAAGAAGACTTGGATGCAAGAAGATATTAAATGGCTTAGTAAGTGGGATATGTGCTTGAACATGTGCCCCACGAACAGTAAGGAGATAAAGGATTTTGTTATCGATAAGTTCCACAAGCGAACTTGGGATAAAGAGTTAGGGAGAAAGATAAAGTACTATATTGAAGACTTTAACCCTGCCTACAATCAACATCAAAAGGCGTACATAGGGGCCAATATACCTTGAAAAGCCAAAATAATTATTGCTCAATTAAGAACTAATTCCCATCAACTCCGTTGTGAGACCGGGCGCTGGAAAAGGCCAAAAGAAGCTTGGGAAGAAAGAGTGTGTATTTTCTGCACTACTGGTAGAGTGGATGTAGAAAAGCATTTCATTTTAGAGTGTGAAGCTTTTAAGGATAGTAGGGTCAAGTATGCAAATGTCTTGACAGATAAATCTTGGGATGATTTATTCAACTAGGGGACCGTGGAAAAATTGGGGGCGCTCATCATCAAGCTGAACATGAAAAGGATTGAGTTGCATAAAACATGTGAGGTGAACTGTCCCATAGGTTATTTTGAGCCTCACAGACGTTAAAATATTTTCTTCTCCTTCTACAGTCCATCCACATGTTGTATATCGCATATGTTGTCAATCTGTGCCCACACAACTACACTCCGCTGTACACAGAGGTCTGCACTTTGCTATACACAACCTCATATTCGCCTCCATCTGTAAACACTTAGTTGTAGGTTAAATTGGCATGTGACCTTTCAAAAAAAGTTGTGTCCATACACATCCAGTATAGTAGCTACTAGCACCCTTTTCGCTACCCCCATTACCATACAATCAAATTGCTTGCGAATGATTAAGATGACTTACTTAAAAAAATTACTTTAAAATTCTTTTTATTTAATTTATGACATATAAGTTTAAAATTATAAGGAAAGAATAAAAAGTGGGGTCCACAAAGAAAACTAATTGATGATGGTTAACAATGACAAATTACATGCTGATTTAAATAAACCATTATAGAGATGAATTCAACAACAGACACTATCTTGGTAACGTTGAAAGAGGTAAGAAAGAAGAATTGGTAGATGGACAAAAAGAGCTAGGTGACAAAATTTATTCTCTCCAAATTTAATTTTAATTACAGTGTCTTTTCTACTTTCCATTCTACTAAATTGGCTCTTGGATCCTCCTACAAAATTCCTTCTTTGGATTTATTTTTTGCATCCCTCCTTAAAGAGAAATATTATCTCTCACAAATGGGCCTCCAAAAGACCTCGGAAGTACATGCACTTGTATCCAATGAGGGAAAGAAGTGTGTAAGCAAGCTAAAGCCTCCATACCATTAGAGGAAATTTCAACTCAAAATGGGTCTCCTAAAAAAAATTAATAAATAATAGTTAAAATAATAAAATAATATTTATTAACTTTGGAGGAAGAAAAGAAAAAAACTATTTTTTTTTGTATTTTCCACATATCTCCCCGTGTTTTTACTCAAATTTCGATCGGGAGAGCTCGTTGGATGCATAATTAAATTCCACATCCAATGAGTACCCACTCGGCATACTTTTGACGGACCCCGCTACCCCAAAAATAAGAAATACCTGAAAAACGTGATTATGACCAACGAGTACCCACTCGACATACTTTTGACGGACCTCGCTACCCCAAAAATAAGAAATACTTGAAAAACATGATGATGACATCATAATCACGTTTTTTCAGGTATTTCTTGTTTTTGGGGTAGCAAGGTCCGTCAAAAGTATGCCGAGTGCGTACTTGTTGGATGCATAATTTAATTCCGCATCCAATGAGCTCTCCCGATCGAAATTTGAGTAAAAAGACGGAGACATATGTTGAAAATACAAACAAAAAAGTAGTTTTTTTATGATACCTATCCCTAAATTTATATTAAAAAAGTGTTTAAGACCTATACGGTATTTCAAATTTAAAGCAATTTCATTGGCTAACACATGATGACATGGAATTTGAATTAGAGTTAAAAGACCCATTTTGAGTTGAAATATCCTCTAATGAAAGGCAAAACTGAGCAAAAACCAAGGATTTCTCACAAAGATTTTGAATATGAAGATGGAAATACCAAAGAGGAGCAGGCATGGTATCTTTACTGCAATAAAGAACCACATAAAGAAGAATATTGCAAGCACAAACAATATTTTGAAGGAAGGGAAGAGAAGGAGTGCAAGAAGAAAGTTGTCACATCTAGCTACATGTATGCACTTTTAGTAGTGTCCACTCCATGCATCCTTGATTCAAAAGAATTTAAATAACTTTTCCCAAATCAAGTTCAAATTGAAGAAGCCATTAGAGAACTTGTCTCAGATCAAGTTCTCGTTGAAGAAGACCTCAAGCATGTCTCTTTAGTCTCTGGAGCTACACCTTTTGCTCCTTCTACTCACCAATTTCTGCACAATTTTTAGTAGATTAACTATTTTACATTCTCTTTTATGTGAGGGAAGGGGGTTCCCATGTGTTTTTTCCTTCTTTCCCACTTTTCAAAGAATTTTATGTGTATGGGTACCTAATATGGCTGCAAATTGTTGGGACCCATTTTTTGTGTGCATGGGTACCTAATATGGATACAAATTGTTGGGACTCATTTTTTTAATTATTTATTTCATTTAGTTAGTATTGTGGGGGAGTGTTGGCGAAACAAACCTTCTTCGTAGCATAATTTTCCTACCTAGTAACCTAGACTTTGACTTCATGACTCTAGTTGGCCAAACCTCACTCATTTTGACCACCTAAGTCACCATAGAGCCTAATTCTAATCTCTAAGGGTCCCAAACCACCTTATCAGACACTAACAACAAAACTCTAATTTCCATTCTTAGTTAAGCTAGGCACATTCCTAAATTTGGGGGCGCCTCCCTCGATTTGGAGAATGTTTCTCTGAGTTTCATAGTATTTGCTACAATACAAACCTTTATAACCTCCTAACTAGCCAAAACTATAGTGAGCTTGGAAAGCTTCTTCACAAGCTTTTTGAGTGCAGGAACAAGATTTTAAAGTAAACCAAGTATTTTCCTTCTTAAGGCCCGATAGACCAAAGTTGGTCTCAGTGGACATTAATCATCATCAGTAACTAAGACCGCTTTCCTAACTCAGGTTCTAACTGAACATTCATGTCCTAATTTAGCTATTAGTGCCTTCTTTGACCTAATTAGGGTTTTGTATGCTCATCTTGTCAGTTAACTGAGCATTATTCAGTCAGAACCGTGGTTTTAAGTATTGTGTTAGCTTGACTCAAATAAGGAGAGTTAACATGTCTAACTAAGGGTTCTTAGGCTCTAGTTAATCGTGACTCATCTCAAACCATTGCATGGGCAATTTTAATTGCCTCCTCGTAAATATTGTTCACCATCACTCATTCAAATGAATGAAATACATCATTCTTTTCTTCTTATATGCTTCTAGTTTTTGTGTAATGATATATGATATCTCATTTGTTACATGATTAGTTGATTGCTAATTTGATTTTCGTAGTATATCTATTTAGTTTATGTTCCTACATCTATATGCTCAAATCTTATACTAGAAAAGGATGGAGTAGATCACTTTAAGAATATCTACATTGTAGAAGGTTGAGGTATGTAATTTTTCCTTCAATATTCAAACTAGGGCTAACAGTGCATGCAAGATCTCTACTGATAACCAACCACGCATGAATATATTTTATAGTATGTTGCGGAATATAAAACTGAGAAATAAATCACAACATCATATCGCAATAATGACACTATTATTTTGGGTATGGAAACCCCCATAAAAACCTAAGATGGGAAAACCGGTGCAACAGTCAGATATAGATTTTATTATGAGAAAATATGGAACTTTTTCAATCATTGCAAATTCACCCAACCTTGGCGAATGCAGTACCCGATAGAATCATTGGGCAAATCCTAGCTAGACCTCAACACCCTCTTGTGTGAGTGTACAACCCAGTTGTACGAAGCTCGGTGATCCTGCTGCTCGCTCCTTCGTCTTCTCAGCTAAATCCTTTGTCTGACTTTCTCTCCCTGTCTATATCTTGTCTCTGTCGGAATACAAGTGTGTGTCCTCTCCACCAATTGATCTCTCTTTTATAACTTTAGGTAAAATGAAACCCTAATTTCACTTTCACTTTAACTAGTGGTAAAGCAAAAATCCTAATTTCACTTTCAATTTTACTAGTGTTTCACTAAAGTTAATTTAGATGACTTTAATTTATTTTCCAAAGTAAACTTAGGAAAAGTAAATTAAATACAACTGGTTTCCTAATTTAAATCTTCTGCATGCAAGAACACATGCATGGATGAAGACCTTCCTTGTTGCTACTAGTTTAACACTCCCTTTCAACGAGGAAGGGATTCGGTAACAACCCTAACTTATCCCTGAACTTCACAAAACTCTGTTTGCAAAGAGCCTTGGTGAAAATGCCCGCCCCCTGCTCATCTGTCTGTTTGTACTCCAACTGAATGGTTCCTATCTGAACGCAATCTCTCAAGAAGTGGTATCTAATGTCTATGTGTTTGCTCCGGTCATGGAACACTGTATTCTCAGATAGCCTGATGCCACTCTGATTGTCGTAGTGAACTATTGTAGCCTCTAGCTCACACTTGAACAACCTTGCAAGTAACTTCCTCAGCCACATACCCTCACAAGCAGCCATGCTGGCTTCCATGTACTCAGCCTCTGTCGAGCTCAATGCAACTGACTTCTGCTTCCTGCTGCACCAAGAGACAACCCCTGATCCAATGCTGAAATAACAAACTGAAGTACTCTTCCGGTCCTCTACACATCCTGCCCAGTCAACATCTGTGAAACATGCCAACTGTACACTCCCCTTGCGCTCATAAACCAATGCATACTCCATTGTACTTCCGATGTAGCGAAGTATGTGCTTCGCAGCCGTCTAATGCACTCTCATGGGGTCCACCATGAATTGACTGAAAGAGTTGACTACAAAGCTGATGTCTGGTCGAGTGTTGACCAGATACACAAGCGATCCGATAAGTTGACGATACAAGGTAGGATCAAATCTGTCTGATCTTGATGCATCAATCTTCCTTCAGATGGAAACTAGAGATATGGCCATAGGCTTGCAGTCTTCCATCTTGAATCTCTTCAGGATCTCTATTGCATACTTCCCCTATCTAATGAAGAAACATCCATCTCTCTGCCAAACATCCAAGCCCAGAAAGTAATGCATCAACCCAAGGTCCTTCATCTCAAGCTCTACTGCAAGGTTGAACTTGCAGTCTCCAATCGGCCTCTCATCTCATGTCAAAAAGAGATCATCCACATATAGGACTAGTATGAGAGGAACCTCACCTGTTAAGAAGTACAGGTTGTGGTCAGCCTCACTCCGTTGAAATCCCATCTCCCATAGATAACTGTCAATCCTCAAATACCATGCTCGAGATGCCTGCTTGAGCCTGTAAAGAGCTCGATGCGGTTTGCATACATGCATCTCCTTGTTCTCCACATCAAACCCCTCTGCCTGCTCAATATACACCTCCTCCTCTATCACTCCGTTGAGGAAGGTAGTCTTGACGTCCATATGATGGACTCGACAACCCATCTCTGCTACTAAAGAGATAATGATCTGAATAGAAGAATACTTGGCAACATGGGCAAAGGTCTCCTCATAATCAATACCCTCCTTATGTGAAAACCCCTTTGCCACAAAGCATGCCATGTACTTCTCCACGCTTCTATCTGTTGCATGCTTCACCTTGTAGATCCATCTGGATCCAACCACCTTTCTCCCTTGTGGCCTCGGCATAACCTCCCATACCTGGTTTTTCATAATGGAGTCATACTCCTCAACCATAGCCTCCTACCACACATCATGTTTTGCAGCCTCCCCAAAGCTAGAAGGTTTAGAGTTAATCAACTCTGTCATCAATGCCATATAACTAAGCCTCTCTGGTGTTACACTCTATCTAAAAGAAGTCTGTGGAGGATCTACCTGCCTGGAATTCTGCACTGTGGACCTAAACCACTTAGGCCTTGGCCTAGTGTCAACCTGCTGCGGCTGCTAGATATCCGTCTCCTGCTGCATCTCATCCTTCAAGTCCATGATTGAAGGATCTTGTCCACCTGACTCCCTCTGACCATCAGAACATGTGCTCTGTGTCTGTACCTGTACCTGTACATCTGGCTTCTCCAACTTGACCCTCGACTCCTGTGCTGGCTACTGCTTTGTTGGTAAGTCCAAATATCTCTGCAAGGCCCTGTCCTCATTGAAGTGGACATTCCTGATCACAATCATCCTTCTGCGAGCAAGAATGTAAATTCTATATGCCTTCGAAATCTCGCTGTAACCAACAAGTAACCCCTTCTCTCCAAAAGGGTCCAACTTCTTCCTATTGTCACCATGAACATGATAATAGCAGACACGGTTGAATATGTGAATGTGACTCACATATGGCCTAGTGCCTGTGAAGACCTCCTTCGGTGTTTTCCTCCCCAAAGCTATGTGGGGACACCTGTTCTGAATGTATATTGCAGTCTTGTATGCCTTGGCCCAGAGGAATAATGGTAATCCCTGATAAAATAGCATGGTCTTGGTTGCTCCAACCATTGTCCTATTCTTCCGCTTTGTAACTCCATTCTGTTGTGGGGTAGGGCTCACAGTGTGCTCCTTCTTGATCCTCTCTACCAAACAATACCCCATGAACTCATTGGAGGTGTACTCACCTCCATTGGTTGTTCTCAACACCCTAATCTTCTTTCCTGTTTGGTTCTCCACAAGAGTCTTGGACTCTCAGAACCTCTCAAAGACCTCTGACTTGGCCTTCATGAAATAGATCCAGGTTTTCCTGGAATAGTCATCAATGAAGGTTGCGCAGTAACTGTAACCACTGAACGAATGGACACTCATAGGTCCGCATACATCCGAATGCACCAAGTCCAAGGGATCCTTAGACTTGTGCTCACTCTGTGGGAAAGCCTTCTTGATGTTGTTCCCCAAAGCACAACCCTTACAGTGGTTATGCTTTTGCTCTTGTACTTGAGGAACTCCAATGACTGCCTGTCGCAAATACTTCAGTTCTCCATGGTGTAAGTGCACCATCCTCCTATGCCACAACTCACCCTGACTGCTACTGCTGCTGCTGACTAGAGCCTTTGCAGGCTCAAAGTGTAATTTGTACATTTTCACGCTCCTTCTGCCATTCACCTGATCGAAGCTCCTATCTGACCCCTTGGGCCTAATATACACTCTATGGTCACAGAACTTCACCTGATATCCCTTGTCCTCCAGAGTTGAGATTGATATAAGGTTTTTGGTCAGTCATGGAACATATAACACATCATCAAAACTGAGGGGTTTTCCGGAATCCCTCTCAAATGAAATAGTGCCAACTCCCTGTGCCTGATACCGCGCATCATCACCCAGCTCAACGTGGATCCTTGTTCCACCCTCTTGCAAGTTTTTGAAGAATCTCTTCTGTCCAATCATGTGACTAGATGCTCCACTGTTGATGTATCGTATGTTTCTCCCTGTGCTGCTTGCCATGCAAGCTATCAAGCAAAACTCCTCATTGAAGTTCCTGCTGAACTCATCCACCTTTGCAGATTCAACCATCTGAGTGTTACTCTTCTTCTTCCTGTCCGGGCACTAGGAAGCAAAGTGTCCCTGCTTGTGGCAGATAAAACACTTGAGCTTTGACACGTCAAGTTTCTTCTTACCATCCCTATTCCTCTTTGCCTTCCCCTTGCTCTTCCCTGTAAGGGCTAGAGCCTCCTCGTCCACAATCTGTGGGGCACTGCTGGATGAACCTGATCCTTGACCCATGCGGGTCTCCTCCTGCACAAATTCATCTCATAGTCTCTGCTAATCAGGGAGCTTCTCCCTAGCCACAACACCGTTGACAAAGGTGTCCCATGGCATAGAGAAGCCATTGAGGGCTATCCGAACTAGCTCCTCATCCATTGTCTTAGAGCCAACGCTCATCTGTGATCTGTGTGAGCCTCGTGAGATAAGGCACCACTCCTTCTCCCTTGGCCATCTTGGTGTTGCGCATCTTCTCTTTCAACACCATCTTTCGGTGCTCGTTCTTGCTTTGGTACAGACTCTCCAAAGCCGTCAACATCTCTGCTGCAGTCTTCTTACCAGAAAGGTGAGGAACTTTATGGTCCTTCACTCCATCCATGATAATCAGCATGGCTTTGGAATCAATCTTCTTCCAAGCTGCTAGATCTGCCGGATCTGTGGGTGCAACCTTTGTGGAGTCAATGTGCTCCTCTGCATCACTGACATCTAGGATCCTTGTGATCCTTTCTTTCCATGTAGGAAAGTTCCGAGCACCCTAGAGTCTATCATCAACTCTCAACTGCAGGACCATAGTGAAGTGTACCTGTCAAACCCTAGATCTCCAATCTAAATTTGTGTCTTCAATAGATGTGCCCCTGATCTATCACTGCTGCTGTAAATCTCTCAACTTTAGCTCACCAGAGCTCTAATACCATGTAAATTTCCCTTTAATATTCAAACTAGGGCTAACAGTACATGCAAGATCTCCACTGATAACCACACATGAATATCTTTTATAGTATGCAATGGAATATAAAACCGAGAAATAAATCACAACATCACATCACAATAATGACACTATTATTTTGGGTATGGAAACCCCCGGAAAAACCCATATGGGAAAACGGGTGCAGCAGTCAGATATAGATTTTATTATGAGAAAATATGGAACTGTTACAATCACTGCAAATTCACCGAAACCTGGTGAATGCAGTACTCGACATAATCACTAGGAAAATCCCAGCAAAACCTCAACACCCTCATGTGTGAGTGTACGACCCAGTTGTACGAAGCTTGGTGCTCCTGTTGCTCGCTCCTTCGTCTTCTCAGCTAAATCCTCTGTCTGACGTTCTCTCCCTGTTTGTATCCTGTCTCTGTCGGAATACAAGTGTGTGTCCTCTCCACCAAATCTTTTATAACTTTAGGTAAAGCGAGAACCCTAATTTCACTTTGACTTTAACTAGTGGTAAAACAAAAACCCTAATTTCACTTTCACTTAACTAGTGTTTCACTAAAGTTAATTTAGATCACTTTAATTTATTTTCCAAATTAAACTTAGGAAAAGTAAATTAAATACAATTGGTTTTGTAATTTAAGTCTTCTGCATGCAAGAACACATGCATGCAGGAAGACCTTCTTTGCTACTACTAGTTTAACAGTACTATAGTAGAGGTAGTAAGGATGACTTCTTTATTCCCTTTTTTTTTGAAGTGAAGATGATAATAAGGATTTAATGGGGGATATATATAAAGATAAACTTCAATCTATTCTTCATAGCTTTCAAAAAGTAAGATCTTAAGCCTAAATGGTTGGATTATTGAATTTTTCTTAGTTTTTATGAGCTACTTGAGGATGAATTACTGAGGGTGGTAGAGGAATGTAGAAGGTAGAGAAGGGTACTTGTAGCTTGCAATGCCACATTTATTTCTTTGATGCAAAATTTTGATACTCTTTTTTCTTGGGGGGAATATAGACCGATTTCCTTTTGTAATTGGATTTTAAAAACATATTGCAAAGGTCATTATTAGGAGGGTGAAAAACTAGTATCCAAGTTGATATCTAGCGAGCAATTTGGATTTTGGAAAGGAATGCATATTCATGAAACCATTGGGGTGGTGTAGGAAGATTCTCATTCCATTATGAGTATAAATTTCAATTCAATGGTGGTAAAGGTGAAATTATCTTAGAGGCATATTATAGAGTGAATTGCTTATAATTGAGATTAATACTTTTATACATTAGGATTTTGTGTTCCTTTCGGGAATTGGGTGATTAACTGTGTATCCTCTATGTCTTTATTTGCTCTAATTAATAGCTACATTTTATACTTTTTAAGGCCTAAAGGGGGACTAAGGCAAGTTTGTTCTATTTCTCCTATATTATTTCTAATTGTTGCAAAAGGTATACGTATGGCCTTAATGGACACCAACTGGAGTGGTTCCTACCAGGGTATAAAAAATTGAAAATCAGTGTTCCTCTCCCATGTTAAGAGTAAGGAAATTATGGATTTATTTTGTATTATTATAGGTATGTTGATAAATATTTACAAATCCAAATTATATTTTATGGGATTTGAAAATGAAGAAAACGTTTATTTTAAACTATGTTTCCTTCCAACAAATAAATTTGGATGAGGATTTGAAAAACCTGGGCTTTGTTTTAAAGCCAAATTATTACATGAAAAAATATTGGTAATTATTGATTGAAAAGGTGGAGAAAAGGATAGTTTTATGGTACCATAGATGGTTGTCTAGACGACAACACCTTGTTCTAATTTTTAATTTTTTCTTTAGGAAGTCCTTGTATATTGGATATCTCTTGATTGGATTCCTAGGAGTTTTGGAATCTATAAGAAGACTAAGTTTCATGTTTATTTGGTCAGGATGTGATGAAAAAAGACTAAGTTTCACGTTTACTTGGTCAGGATGTAATGAAAAGAAAGGTATTCCTTTGCTACTAAGGGTGGATGGAGATTTATTCAAGGACATGGGATTTGGTGTAAAATTGTGGTCCAAAAATATAGTATCCCTGATACTATTGAGGATTGGATAAGAAGGCATGTAAATAATGTTCATGATGTCTCCATTATGTTGAATGTTATGGTATTATCCTTTCCTCTCATTTGGAATTGGTTAGTGTGTAATGTGGGGAATCATAATAGAGTAAGGGTTGTGTTGGCTTATAAAATTCACCACTTTTTTATTAGCCTACAAAGTGTTGCAAGGCATATGATATAATAATAAGGTGGGACCCCCTAAAGACAAAGGTTGATATGCTAATGGTTTATTGACAAAGAATGATTCTTAGTTTACAAAAGAACTATGATGGTTTGCACTTATCTTCTTTTTTGATGAATTGACTGTAACACTTATACCTTTGATTGATCCATATTGCTACCATTTATTTAATTACATGCTCAAGGTATGGTTCTTTGGGTTGGATTTGATGTTTCCATTTCGATCCACAAAATAACCCATATTGTAAACTCTCTTCGTTCCCTACAGAGTGCTTTGTTGTGCATGCGATGTTGTCCAGAGTTATTTATTGAAAAATGTCAAATGTTGACTGTTATGTAGAAATTATGAGTGTTCATGTCACTATTTACCTCAGAAGGAAGTTTTTCATGAAGTATTTACTATTGGTATATGAAGATATTGCTCATTCTTTTAAAAGTCAAATGTATTGGTACCTAGATGACTCACAATCATTTCCATTTTGCTATACTTGAATTTGTTATCTTTTTGTGTCATCTAGGTTTCAAACCCAAACCCATGCACCGGTAAATTGAAAATGTTGAGGAATAGTCTTATGAATGTTTACATGCAAGGATAGTGTTTTATTTTTACATCTTATATGTCAAAAAATGTTGATAACCTTTTAGAAGTCTCAATTGTACAGATTCATCATTTTCGACAATGGTCATTGGCAATTTAAACCCCTTTTTTTGCAGGAATAAAAAATTCTTTGAATTGTTTTACAAGGAGTTTTAAGTAAAAAATTGACTTGAAATCTATAAGAAAAGTAAGCTTAGCCAAATATTTTAGCCTCAATCTTTTTGAAAGCTTTGATAACTAATTGATATGGATTGGCTTCAAGTTTGAACCCACAACTTGTGAGTCTAAGGATTTAAGGTTCCAAGTTTAGTTTTTATATGCAAACTAGCATGCGAAAGCCTTGAGGGTTTTTGGTCTTATTTTTACCTAGTTGACCATGTTTTCCATTATTTGAAATGCCTGCAGTTTTTTTCAAAATGCCCACAATGATGGTTTGCCAAGTTGGTAGAATGGCAGAATGCCCACAATGATGGTTTGCCAAGTTGGTAGAATGGAAAAATGCCCACATTAAAGGTTCAAAATGCCCACAATGAAGGCTGACAATGTTCCAATTAACATGAAAATGCTTGCAACTAGTTCAAAATTCTTTCCATGGATTGAAATGTTCATCTTGTTTTGTTTAACAAGACCGCCATTGGCTCAAAATGTTCGAAGTCTTAGCTTGCAATGTCCACTGCCACCTTTTTTTGGAACTCAGTGTCAGATGTTTTCCTATTGATTAGAATATATGTTTCACCCCATTATTGAGGTTTTCCCATAAAATTTGGAATCTCATTTTTGGGTTTGAAAAGATCGCAATCAATTTGCTTGATTATCATAAAAATCAAAGAGATATATGAATTGTGAAGGTTTTCGTATATGAAATCGGATTGAGTTACTTGGTTTTTGTGTATGAAAAATGATGATATGGGATTAAAAATCCTCATGTGATGAAAGTGGCATATGAATTTCAAGATGATGTATTTTGATTATGATTCTTTCAATTAAGAGAACTATGAATTTGATGTGAATGTGCGAGTTTCACACAAATAGTTATATAAGTCAAATCCCTTTTTCCTTGTTTAGAGGTCGATAGAAATCATCGTTATATTTTACTGAAATTTAAAAAGGAAGCATTGGATGTATGCTTGTTTTGACACTTGATGTCAAGAGTGTCTCAATTGGTTCGAAATTGCATACAGTTATGACCTAGTACAAGCATATTTTGTAAATATTTGATAAGAAATGACTACATTTTCGTATTGTCAATATGTTTGAGTGGGGAAATAAGATTGAAATTGCATTTTAAAATGGAAGACTAGTGATCAGACATTTTAAGTTGTAATTGTCATGTTTAATAATAAAGTCATTCCAGTTCAATCTTGAGTTTTGAAGGACATAATTCAATTCAAATTGAAGTTTCACAAACTAAAATATAATCAGAGATAAAAATGGCCATGAATAGTAGATTAAAAGACAATTGTAAGCACTATTCAAATTGTTTGCAAATGATAAATATTTTGAAAATATTTTTCTTGTAGCTTGAAACGATCAAGACGGTGATTGGGCGTCATTTAAAAATACCAATTGTAGTCATGGATGTTTGAACATGTGCCATTCATTTTCTCCTCACATATTTTCATTATCAATTCATTCATTTCCTCTCATCTTCTAATTAAACCTTGTTTTTCTATGTTCAAAAGAATAACAATAAGGAGGGATATGTGGTATTCAGGTTTGAAAGTGATGAAGATTGAAGAATGTCTAAGTTTTTATTTTACTTCCTTGTTTCCCTCAAGTATATACGATTAATACCAATATTTTACCTTTGATGTTTCCAATATTTATCCATGCAGACATCAAATATCAATTCATAATATCTCAACCTATATCAATCATATATCGATAATGTAATATCAACCAAGGACAACCATACATGAATCAAGTAACCATACAAGCATCAATCATAGTACATCAATCAAAACACATCAACCAACATACATGAATTGGAATACATTAATCAGGATACATCAATTAGAATACATCAATTGGGATTCATCAAGCAAAAGACAATGATCATAATACATCAGCAACATACATAAATTGGAATACATTAATCAAAATACATCAATTTGAATACATCAAGCATGATTCATCAAGTAGAAGACTAGGAGTTACATCTTCATAAGTAAAATAAATAAAATAAAAGAGAATATGAACCATTAGAGACAATCGACTCATTCTCTTCCAAAAATAGATAAGGATTTACATCTACATAAGCAAAATAAATAAAATAAAAGAGAATATGAATCACTAGGGACAAATGACTCATTTCTCCACTCAATAAATAAATTAGTAAGATAGCTAGGATAATAATAATGTTACCACTAACCCCAAAATAAATTAATTAAATAATAAAATACAAAAGTAGTCCATAGCTATGCTTACCTCCAAGTGGAAATTCGACCACTAACTAATTAGATAAATTAGGATAGTAATAATTAATAAATAGTATAAAACATACTACATGCATAAAATAAAATAAAAAGAGAATGAGAAACACCATTTAGACAAGTGTCCCATTCCTAAAATAACGAGTCAATGTTGGGATAAATAAGACTATAAAAGAATATCATCCATAGAAAATACAAAATTCATATAGGGTATAAATGTCACATAATAAATCATATTAATATTTAATAATAATAGAACTATATCATTTTAATAACTTGGCATTAAATTAACGCAGATAATGGTGCATAGTACATGTTATTATAATGAAAATTATTTACTTATCAATTAATAATCATAATGTATCACTAAATAAGTCATACTACAAGAATAATTTCAATATTAATATTTTAATGAGCAGTAAAAGAGGTAATGCACTAGCATCAACCAATCAAGTCTCTCAATTAGTAGATATGCATCACATAGTGCTTACCAACCAATCTATTGAACAACAAATATGAATATTAATTAATTATAAGGAATACAATGAGATAATCTATGAAGTTAGGATTATTGTTCTTATATTAACATAAGGAAGGTTAATTTTATCTTACTACGCACATTTAGAAACTCCAAATGCACATATGCAAAAGATAATAACTCTGTAGAAGGCCCAACAGTCACAGTGTTGGAACATAAGCTCTGATACCACTTGTAATGTCTCTCGGGCCTATAAAGGGGTTTTAGGGACATATAATTAGCTCTCTAAGGCTAATTAGATAATTTTAGCACAACAAATTAGTTAAACAAATATTAAATTTCATTTTTCAGGATTTAATCACCAGAAAGTCCCTTTAATTACCAATAAATTAAAATAAATGCAATAACTATTATAACATATGATACAAGGGTTGGGAAGGATTACTAACACCTTCTAAAAACATCACATATCCATTACAATCCAATTCAGACATAAATTCCACCTCTAAAGGCCATTTACTCTTAATCATGATTAACTAGTAATTAGTGTTATGATTACGATACTTAACGACACTTAACGCACAATTGACAATACTTAATATAAATTCATTTTTTTATCACTAACATTTTTTTGTCAATTCCAATGGATAATCAACGCTTGATAACATGTAAATCAGGACAAGTTACCATTTTTCAATTACTTAAACATAGTAATTATGAAAATGATTCCACAAGAACTAGTTAACTAGTCGTTCAATAGTAACAAGTAGTATTGCACAAATTCGACATGCAACGAAGCCAATGAACCAAAAAGTGAACCATTAGTCATTATATGCATTTTTAAGCATGCACGTACATCAAATAAAAGTACTTTTTCAAATACAATCTGAGTACATAAACATAGAATATTTCAAGTTCAATCAGTACAACTAGTTAATAAACACTTCCAAGAATTCAAACAAACCAATTGTACCGAGTTCTGAGGCTCACAAAGATGAAGCTAAGACCTGAAAAATAAAATTCTAAAACAAAATTAAATAACCAATAATAGATCATATGGTGCTACATTCATATTTTACCAGAAACATAGATTTGAATCCAAGAACTATTTACCAATTTTACTGCAATGTACCTAGTTTCCAATTTAACTTTTCAGATGTCAAATAAAGAGAAATATATGACCATTGTATCTCATGGATAAAATATCAAGGTTCACTGACAGTCATATGGTTTTATCTTTACACCCATATACATTCCATTAAACAACTCACAAAACAAGTTAGTTCTACTCATCTGAATTGACTAGTAAGTCTAGGAATCGCTAGAATAATTAAATCCATAGATTATATAGCCTTCATTCAAATGAAATTCCAACTATAAATAACATGTTTTATCAATCATAATAGAGGTATGTATTATTCTAAAATTTTGTCAAACACTTCATATGCAAAGTCACGAATCTACTCAAAACAACTCCAATGAAGGAGCTAGAAATTGGAAATTGATCTAGAGTTTCGGTAGACATTTCCCCAATACTAATAAAAAGATTTCTCCTCACATTTTTCACACAAATTTTAATATTATTTATCATACATACGAATAAAATGAACACTCATACATTTTTACAAACTCTTCATGTGGTAAGTCTCCAAACCATGGATAATTTTAGGGTCTATATATAGCCCATGGGCTATATTAAGGGGTTACAAAAATTTAGTGGAATATTTTCTTATATAAAAATGGTTTTTTCAGTTAAAATATATTCGCCCAATATTTATGAGAAAAAAATGAATCCAAAATGAATAGCCTCATGTATAATAATTAGGAAAATGAAAAAAACTATTTTCGCACTAGCAAAATCTCCCTCCAATCTATCTTTCGCCCCCTATTGCTAGAGAAAATCTAGTAAAATCACTCCTTCACCCCCAATTTTCAGTAATGGAGGCTCCAAAGGGTTATTTATCCCTCTGTTTTCCTTGCAATTTAGGCATATGGTTGCATTCACCTATATTTTTAGTCAATTTCATGTGATACCTTCTTTGAGCCCTTGATTTCTAGTATTGGAGGGAAAATTAGGGGCTATTTTGTTTTAAATAAAGGATACAGTGATTCATGGTTCACCCACATCGGATTGCACTTGCAGGGTGAAGGTTCTAGTTTATGCGATTCCACTTTTCATTCTTGGTTTTCTTGACATTGTAATCTTTGCATAACATCTCGATTGTCGAAAGATTAGGTCTTGAAGGGGCATGCCACACATTCAATTTATCAAAAAATACAAACTTGCATCACTATTTTTATCTAATAATTAACATGGTATGATTTTTATCCACGATACAATATATTATTATATTATAAATTTATCTTTTATCATGATTTGTATCATGGATGTTTTTTTAGGCCTATTGAATTCTAGGGCACTCTTGATTCTTAGGGCTCATTCGGTGTTATTAGGGTTTTGTCTGTCCTAGAAGTATCGGTTCCGTGAAAGTGTTATAGAGCTCAAAATATATGATTTATTTTATGCATTGTCATGTTTAAACTATCGAATGTCGTTTATATATTGTTAGTGGATGCTACTCTTGATGGAGAGATGCCACATGGTTTTTATATATTCAAACTGAATTTGACCAACTATTTAAAATGTGCTTTTATTAGGATATTTCTTTGCAATTATTATTGGATCTAAGGAAATAATGAGAGTGTATAAGTTCATATTTTATGTATGTTATTGTTGATGTTTGTAATATAAATGAATGCACATTGATTATAATGGTGTGGCTATAGTGGAATTGTCTTATTTTGGTTGTCTTCTTGTAGAGTTGTCCAAAGTGTACTAGTAGATTATTTTATTTGTATTGAGAAGTTCGTGACTGGTAGATTTTTTTATTCGTGTTTCCAAGTTCGTCAATTTTATGTGTGACCTACATTTGTTGGTTTTGGTACTTATTTTACGATATATTTTTTTGTAAGGGTCATTCAGAATTAAAATTATTTTGGTGATTTGTTTTTATGTGTAACTGTTATCATCAACTAGAAATGGATCTAGTTATGTATGATAAATATATGATTTAGATGGAACACAATAATTCATATCCATCATGATTGTATATAATATGTACAGGGAATGTTTGACTTGAGATGTAGACATTATGCTATTTGATATCTAGTCTTTTGCATTCAATGGGGGTGTTAAAAAAATTTACCACATTTTGCATGCTTTCAAAAATTTCAAGGGCATGCATACAAACATGTCCTCAGTTTATCGGAGAAAAAATAGTCTTTAATAGAGTAGTTCTAATTATATGCATAATGATGCATTAATGTGTTTTCTATTCTTGTTAGTGTATGTTCTTGTTTCTAATAACCATTGCAAGTTTCTAACTAACTCTAAAAAATATAAATCAAATGACATAATTCATATTTTTATTGTCAACAAAAGAATGGAAAATGTGACATTCATATCTATAAACAGATAAGGGTGATTCCATGAAGGTGGGTAACACTTTTTGGCCAAATTTGGCAATGAAAACTTGATTTTTTACTCATGTGCTAGATAGAAGCCCTCAAAATGCATATATTCCATGTGAATTTCAACGTGCAGTAAAAAAACAAATTGTAGAATATTATGTCGCCTTCCCAACGATATTTTTTTGAAAATATTCCAATGTCATTTAATGTGTGAAATTTTGCATTTAATGAACTGTGTGACCTTTAAAATTTGAAGAAGTTAATAAGTGGCTCATGTCCATCCCCAATAATTTAATCTTACATTAATAATTTAAAAAAATATATACGAGCATGATCTACACAAAATGTATTGTGGTATTCATACTTTTTTGTTAATTTATTTCGCAATATACAATTATTTATTATTTTTCGAAAGTGACCACATCTGATTTCAGCATCATTTTATACACATGTGTGTCCATCCCAGCTTTTTTTTCACTATTTTAAAAAATTGAAAAACCAAAAATACCCTTTTGAAGACGACGCATCGATGTGTGAGCTGTGTATATTTCCAAAAATTTTGGATGTGTATTTTTTACCCTGCGGATTTTTCTTTGAGCTACTTCGAAGTTGTTGTCAGGTTTTCTAAGTGTAAGTTTTAGAACTAATTAAAAAAAACCATATGAATTCAAAATGCATGCAAGATACCTCAATGGATAGAGGATTCAGTGATGAATCTATCGGTATGAACTTCGCTCAGTTGTGTGCCATGAATGGCAACGTTTACACCTGTAGAAGACACAAAGAAACATTGATTTTCTTGTAAGAGGGATGAATTTCTGTTTTTCAGGCCCTCGATCGAGCTCTGGAGATCGATCAAGGTTTTAAAATACCTCGATCAAGGTTTTAACTAAAGCTTGATTGAGGGTTTATTAAACCCTCAATCGAGGGTTTCTAAAACCCTCGATTGAGAAAATTATAAATAGCTTGATCAAGGTCTAGTTTTTGTTAAAAAATACTACAAAAGTGCTCGAGAATGAAGTTAAGCATTGATGGAATTAATGTCATTTCAATAACCTTCCTAACACCATTTCCCACCCTAATTCCTAAATAAATTCTATATAAACATAAGACATAAACATCTTACTAATTTTATCATTCACAATTGGATAACCAATTTGAAACAATGCTTGTGTTCTAATGCAAATTTAGCATTGTGTATTGTGTACTGTGTTTACATATTGTTGTAGGTGTGAATTTGGATTGTTGATATTGATCACAATGGGAAGCAAAAAGCGTCGAAGTAAAATATCTAGTAGGAATCAAATCAACACCGAAGAAATAAGAGAGAAAGATAGAGAAAGAAAGAGGAAAAAAAGAGCAATCTTAAGAGGAGAAGAAGTTGCAAATCAAGCTATGATTGGAGAATCAAATTCCATTGCTAACAATATTGGTATAATTTAAAAGTTCTGCAATTTCATATTCATAACTATAATTTTTTTTCCTAGTGATATAGTTCATATAATTTCATATTGCATAATATATTTAATTTCATAGTGTTCTAGTTCATAATTTATGTATATATATGTTAAATTGTTTAGAATGTAAATATAATTTTGTAATTGTAATTTTGGAAATAATTCATAAACTTATATAAATTGTATGTGCATGTTTGAATTCATATATATGTATTCATAATTGTATGTAAATTGTATAATTTCATATTCATATAATTTTATAAATTGCATATTCATATATTTAATTTCATAGTGAACTCTAGTTCATAATTTTTATATATACATGTACATGTGTTAAATCAAGTTTAGAATTTATTATAATTTTGTAATTAATTCATAAAGTTATATGTACATTGTATGTGCATGTATGAATATATATGTATTTATAATTGTAATTAAATTGTATAATTTTGTATTTACATATTCATATAATTTTATAATTTCATATTGCATAATATAGACTCACATATATATAATTTTTATGTAAAAAATTACAAAGATTGTTCTCAATGGGAGTTGATTGCACTGGTCATCATAAATTTTAATAGTCAATTTTAATTTCATATTCATATAATTTTATAATTTCATATTGCATAATATAGACTCACATATATATAATTTTTATGTAAAAAATTACAAAGATTGTTCTCAATGGGAGTTGATTGCACTGGTCATCATAAATTTTAATAGTCAATTTTAATTTCATATTCATGTATATGAACATTTTCATAGTGTTCAAATCACAATTTTACATTACACTATGATAATGATGATAATTACATTACAATTACAATTACAAGATCACATTACAATTACAATTACAATTACAATTTTACAATTACATTAAATTACAATCATTACATTATTACATTACATTTATAATTACATTACATTACAATATTTACATCATTACATTACATTACATTACAATTTTAATATTGATGTAATTTCATATTCATGTATATGAACATTTTCATAGTGTTCAAATTACAATTTTGCATGTTACATTAAATAATAATGATGATCTCTAATTACATTAAACAATTACAATTGTAATTTTAAATGTGTACAATTTTAATTTCATATTCACATGTATATGAACATTTTCATAGTGTTCAAATTATAATTTTACATTAATTTACATAACATATTCAAGCAAAGAGGTAGATATAATATTAGATGTATATAAGAGTATTTTTTGTACTCCAGTGCAAAAGGAGGTGAATCTAAGTAGCCTTCATCATAAGGAAGAGAAGGAGACGACAAAACTCTTCCATATCAACATCCATATCATGAATACCAAGGTTGACACTCTATTGGATTCTACTTCACAATACAATCTCATAGAAGCACATTAATATGCATGGATGATTTAACAATGTTCTCAAAGAAACTCATAGACCATGTCAATAAGATATTGCGTAGTTAATCTAAACAAAAAACAATTTCCTTATGTAACATATTAACTCTAGTAGAAGAAGATTGAAACACTTGTCAATATGTTGATCATTAGTCCGAAAATGTAATTTTCCTCCATATTGAGTCTAATAACAATCAATTTATCCTTCCACGCCTTGAATGTGCACACGGGGGCTTCACTTATTGACCAATATCCTATCACGTTAGTTCATATTGTGGGTTTTAAAATTATCAAAAATTGAACCAATATATTGCAGGTAATGGGGGGATGAGGGGTTTAAGGTGGGGGTGGTTAGGGTGGTTTGTAAGGATTGAGGTAAAAAAAGGGGTGGGGAGAAGGTTTTAAGTATTGGGAGGGGGTTTCAACAAAAAGAATTTGGGGCAATATCTCTGGAAATTAAGGGTATTATTTAATATCCCACGATCGCATGTGCTATGTGAGAGGTTCACTAAGTGAAGTCCCCGTGAATGTGCATCATAAATTTAGTAACATATTCTCCTTCCTTCATGTTCAATGTGTAGGACTAATTCCTAAGGTCATTCTTTTCAAAACTGCATGCTTTATATCAAGGAGACAATAAGAAGAGGAAGGAAATATAACAAAGGAGAATTCAATATGGACACCTTATTAATTATGAAATTATGTATCTATGGTAAGCATTTAAAAATAGGACATATTACGATATAAGAGGTCACCATTGATTAAGACCTACAAGGTCAAGTAAGGAAAAACTTAGAACACTATTTTGAGTTGGTGTGGGTTTGCTTGGGACATATTTGGCCTAATTTATACAAGTATATGGTTTATGTATGGAAGAAAAGTTGGATGGCACTAGGAATCCCTTCTATGAAGTGAGTCAACAACAATATATGCCCTGATTTTGCCACATACAATGTGTTCATTGTTTGTTTTTGTAAGGAAGGCATGCTCGAAGACTTTAACTCTCAAAGTAGATCTTGGGTGCATTCTGAAAAATATATAAGAAAAAATGACTCTAATTGTATAAACTAATAAGATTTCAACATCCTAGTTGAAACCAAATAGACCTATGATACTATAACATCAACTAAGTGAATCAAGGGTATTAATATAAACTTGAACATAATTGTATTCTAGTATATGATAATGATGATAATTACATTACAATTACAATTACAATCATATTACAATTACAATTACATTACATTGTAATATTGTACAAATGACGAGGAATCGTACTTACTTACCTAATTTACTTAATAACATCTGTATTGGGACATAAGTCTCATACGCAACAACTAGGGGAAGTACTTGGGCTTTGCCCTAAAACTCATTATGAGGAGTACCACAAGAACCACAAAGTAGCTGGCCAATGAGAGGACCTGCCAAGCGAAAAGGGCAATGACCCCTACCGGATTGACTAGATTCCCACCTGTGAGGAAAACCAAAGAGCTGTCGTTTGTGGCCAAGCAGTTAGTAGTTTTACCTTCGTCGTGGAGGGATACTGCGCCAATACTCAAGCCTGAGACAACCTTGGTGGCCGAGTGACTACCTTTTAACCATTAGGAAGTCGATTTAAACCGGGGTCCATATTCATCTCCGGTTACTACTACAACCACCATTTTTGCATTTATTTGTTAATTTGTTAACAAACAATGGAAATATGATAAACTTAAAATAAAATGTTATTCAAGCTTGTATAATTTATTTGCTAATTTTTTAACTAACAATGGCAATATGATAAGTAAAATAAAATGTTATTCTTGAGTTTGCATTTATTTGTATTTATTCTTGAGCTTGTAAATTTATTTTTGAGTTTGTATTTGTTTATTGCTATATCTTGGCCAGCCATCACAAGATCGTGCACCCTCTGATTTCTCAGAAGTAATTGGGAGCTTCAATGACGTTGGAATGGCTGGTAATTGTTTAAGAGGATTGGATGATGTCACTTAAGAATAGTTCGGGAACCTGACCCCTAATCGGAAAATCAGAGAGCATTTTAGTAACATAATCAAGTTGTACTTACACAAGCTCAAATCCTACATGGATTGATAAAACACAAAAAATTGAAACGTTCCCCGAATTTGTTGGGTTTTAAGGATGTTAAAAATAAAAATGCATGTGAGAATGTAACAAAAAATGTAACAACTGCACTATCTACATTTGGAAAGTCAAGAAAAATGGATATCAGCGCTACTCATGGGGAAATTACAACTGCTATTGTGGCATGAAGCACCTCAAGAAATCGAATGGTCACAACAATGTCAAAGTTGATCCACGTTTCAAGAAAAACACTACACAAATACACTAAATTCAGGGTAAAGATAGATGAAAAAGATGAAGTTGCTTGTTGGGCTCTTATATGCAGAGAAGCATATAAAGACAGGATGGAAGAGGGCATCAGAGAGAAGGTGATAGAGTATTGGGACAACCATTCTCGTGCTATACCATATCGAAAACATGTCCTGCGAAAACGTTCTGGCAAAGGCATTTATAAGGAGCATTGCAAGCATGTTATGGATATGATAGGAGTTGCCATTGTTCGAGGAATTCAAAGAATCAAATCTCGGTGTCCAAATCTCATTTATCATGTTCAGTAGGTTGAAACCATGGTATATTAGGCCGAATACGATTCGGTACACTTGTTGTTGTCGATACCACGTTGAAGTCCAGTTATACTATGACACATTTGTGGATTTTTACAAAAAACATTGGGATGGTGAACTAGCTCCTCACACAGTGCAGGTTTTATTTCTATGATACTATGCAATAGGAATCCTGAAAATGTGTTTTTCAATAAAAGGTGTGTAGGTGGGAGAATATTCCATGAATGTGGTGATTTGGAATTCTTCCATAGGAAGTTTCCTATCAATCCAACACACCCTGGATTGTCAGATATCATAGTTAAGTGGAAGAGATATGAGTATGTCTCCATGAATCCATCATCTTCTTCACATGTTCCATCTAAGAGGATCGACTTGCTCGGGGATGATATTCCTATTTCAGACTTCATGGACAAGTTTCAAAGTCAAATTTAAAAATACATTAAACAATCCCACAGGTCTAGGTG
Source organism: Pseudotsuga menziesii (assembly GCA_001517045.1). Taxonomy (NCBI): domain Eukaryota; kingdom Viridiplantae; phylum Streptophyta; class Pinopsida; order Pinales; family Pinaceae; genus Pseudotsuga; species Pseudotsuga menziesii. The sequence continues at coordinate 228,492 of LPNX010199711.1, read as the reverse complement.
GAAAGCTTTAGAATTTAAGCATTCTCATGAGGTTTTTGAGCCAGGTACAATCCTATCGGTGGTATACTTTGCCGAGAATTACACATTTGCTCCTCAGAGAGAGATACAAAGTGAGTTTTATCACTCCGACCAGGTGTCCATCTTCGTACATGTATTGTATAGAAATTCTTAGGTGAGCCTTAATGGTAGGGATAGCACTCCTCAGTTACGCGATGTGATCAAGGAATATCATTTTTATGTCAGTGATGATCGTGGGCATGACACGTTGTTTGTTCAACACTGATTTGGGTTGATTTATGATTCATTCAAAAAGAATGGGGTGTCATTTACAGAACACTGGATTTGGTCAGATGGGGGTGTGGGGCAGTTCAAATCGACACGCTCATTTTATTGGTTGAGTCTCCTTCACAAAGAGACAAGAATTCGACACACCTGGAGCTTTTTTGAAATAGGGCACAGAAAGGGTGAACATGATGGTGTAGGTGCATGCGTGAAATGAGCACTTCGGAGGTACCAAATGAGTCAAAGTGCATCTCGACTCAAGTGCTCAGTAGAAGTAGTTGATTGGTGCACACAAAATTTGGGTCACCAAGGTCATGAACAAGCAAGGTCAATGCACAGGTAGGAAAAACCAACAACTTAATTGGAATTTAATAAATGTGTTTGTATTATATATGTGTGTGTGTGTGTGTGGTGTTTATTATTCGACGCAGGTTTTTTTGGGATGTTTCCCTTGGCGATGTGAATAGATCCATGCCATGGTATTATGATACCTTACCTAGTACAAGATAACTACATTCAGTTCATAGTAAAGACATGGATGACATATTTTCCATTGAAACGAGGAAGTATGCATGCTTCTGTCAGTTCTGCATTGACGCCAATGGACTGGGGGTTGATCATTGCATGAACGATGCATATGTCAAACAATGGAAATATGTCCCTCTTAATGTAAAGGAGCCACATCCGATTCCGACGTGGAAAGAGATGCACATTGACGAGGTAGTGGTTTCACTAGATCATGATCGGGTTTCTGATTTGGTTAAGCAAGGTACATGATACTTGATTGAATGTTTAAGTCTCTAGTCCTGTACACATGCATATATATATATATATTGTTTAATATTTGAAAATCTTGATGCAGGTGATGTATTTGTTGTAATTGCACCACCGGGAAACGTTGAGCATGTGGTATACTTTTTGATGCGGTGTACACAAATCAAAAGTAGGTTGGTGCGGCCCTATGTTGACGGAGAGTTCATGTACCAATTTGGTGACCTAGTTGTGAGGGGCCGCTTTTTTGAAAAAGTGAGAAGACAAGGTGACTATATTATTTACAGAGATTTCATGCCTGAATATATATCTCGTCATTACAGTCATCTAGTGGTGGCAACTCGGATACATCACATTGAAATGAAGGTGAAGATGGGTGAACCAAAAAGATGGAAGATTTCAGTAGCTTACCATGATCCTATTATGGAGAAATGCATTCCTATAACCCATTGGTCGGATGAATGAAGGTTATATGTCACTTTGAATGTTGACATAGTTGACATGCTTTTGAAATGTAGGAAATAAAAATTTCTTCTGAAATATATCATTTGTATTTAAATTTAATTTTTGTAAACATATATATGAGAGTACATGTGCATTTACATATGTACTCTATGTGCATGAACACCTATACCTAGGAATAGACAAGTTGTAAATTGTAAACTTGTAAATTGTTAGTGACGTGCAATCCAAAGAAAAACACATACATTTATTGCATCCTCATTAAATCTACTGATCGCAATCGATATTAATTGTAATTTATGTTAAATTGTAAGTTTCATTTGATTGACAATTTTGCAAAATTGTAATTTTTTTGACAAATGAAACCAAATTTAAAATTGTAGTTGTAAATTTTTTTGTAGATGAAATCAAATTTTACATTGTAGTTGTAATTTGCGTCTAGTAGATCTTACATTGTAAAGTTGTAATTTGCAACTCAATCGAGATCACAGAAGCTCGGTCGAGGGTTCTAGCTCGATTGAGAGTGTGTAGTCCGGAAAATGGTGAATGGCTACGGCTACCCGCAGCCTTTTTATAATTTTTTTTTACCAAGGACCTCGATCGAGGTTTGGAGCTCGATCGAGGTTAGTAGCTCGATCGAGGTTTTGTCAAACACTCTATCGAGCTTTTTTTTAACCCTCAATTGAGCTAGCAATAGCTTGATCGAGGGTTTTACAAAAGCTCGATTGATGGTTTGACAAAATCTCGATTGATGGTTTATTAATCCCTCGATAGAGGGTGTGGATTTTTCTTTTTTTCGAAATCACTTTGCCAAAAATTGTGACCCACCTCCATGGATGCACCCATAAGCAATTTTTTTTTTCTTAGAGGGTAGCTTAAAAATGAGAGATTTGGCAAATAAGCTAATTGGGAATCCATACATTATATTAAGGTTGTGGGTATTTATAATACTCCATGTTGTAATAATGGTTCGTGGGTGCCATAATTACTATGCAATGTAAAGTGTTCAATTCTATCATTTTGTCGGTATGTTAGGATTTGGGTCCCCACATGTCCATTTGAAAATTAAGGGATGAGATAAAAATTGGAGTCCCCACTTGCCTTGACTCTAGTTAGTGTAGTTGTGTTTCATCAATACCTCCAATTGCAAGTGACCCAATATTGATTTTAAAATGCATAAATAAATCCCTCCTCTCCTAATTCATTCATTTGTGCATTTAAGGGTCTAGGAGTAGAGAGAGTCAAGATATTGTTTTATTGCACTACCTTAGTAATATGCATAATCAAAAGCTTAGTATTCTTAACAAAAGATTCACCAAGATGTTACGAGGTTCTTTAATTTGATGAAACATTTGCCAAGTTTTATAATATTTTATAATTCAGTGAAATATTCACCATATTTTACAATATCTTATAATTTAGTGAAAGATTCATTAAGATTTTACAAGATTCTATAATAGAATGAAATATTAACCAAGAAATTATATATATATATATATATATATATTATGTTATTGATAAAATAGCCTTCATTTTTTCCTATATATTAGGGATATTTTCCCATTTATTAGAGATATATATTTTGTGGGTTTTCTTAAAATTATCCCTGCTCCAAACTATGCCAAATAGTTCGATCGAAGAACTGGTTCTCGAATAAAAGGTAGAAGCATCAAAGAGAAGTGTCTTAAGCCATTATGAGGTTAATGTACCATTAAAATACACATTTTATAATTAAAATGATAAGAAATATCAATCTTGTATAAGAGGTACCAAATAATTATTTCCTCAAACAATTTGTGCACAAAATACCAAATACTAGTTTCAAATTGATTCATAAAATTTACTTGCATAAAATAGATTTAATTTTTAGAGAAATTTATCCCCCATATAACTCATGTTTCATCAAACATTTCTTGTGCATACATTAATAAATTAGATCAGATCCAAGTAAACTAAATAAACATGAGATAAATCACTTATCTTATCAATGCACAACTGGCATCATCTGGACCACATTCCACCTAGCCTTTGGTACTGCCAAGCCAGATCTCACTTTGATAGGCCACCCCCAAGTTGAGGCCACATATCCAAAATAGAGGTGGACTCAAGAATAACTCAAGTATTAGTTTGAGAATCCAAAAATATATTCCTCACTACATACTTCCTCTTCCACCCCACTACCATTTGCAATGGTAATCCGGACCCCCTGGGCCATAGAGATATTGCCATTCACCATTAGGACTTATGTGCAGGTCCAAGACAAAGCCAAGTAGTGGATGGAGGAACTATAATAGAGTTTTCCGGGAAAATCACAAACACCATACAACATCACAGTGATTCAAGCACAAAGTTCATTCACATAGTAGAGTATTCATGGTTTCCCAAGCTCTTGCCATAAAAGGTATGAACAACTGTAATCAACAACCATCCAAAATAACCATTAAAAACAACCCCAAACCAAGGATATCAAACATGGATTTATAGACCAAAGAAGGTAATTTTAACTCATTGGGATCAATCCAAACCAAGGTATTCCAACTTGAGTCAATACAAGGGGGGTAATTTAACCACAAGAGGTTAACTCTAATCCAACCCAAGCAATTTGAATTTCAAGGAGAGTGACTCCAACCCACTCAAATTCATCTGTGGACACATCATCCATGAATAGGAATCAAAATGAGTGAGGTGAGGTGTCATACAAGCCAAGGCATCTTCCCAAAATAGAAAAGGGGGTTACACAAGGATTTACACAAGGAATTAAACAATATTTACACAAGGATTTATAGAAGGATTTACACAAGGAGTTACATAATTATTTACACAAATTTTGAGGTGTTAAGGCTAAAAATAGCCAGTAAAGTAACACTTGTGAAAATGGGAGTTACAAAACCAAGTGTAACCTCCACAAGAGAGTTACAAAACCACCAAAGGGTCTCAATCAACAAGTGGCACCCACCCAAACACCAAGGAGGCACATTAAATCATGAATTAGGCTCAATAATACCAACATAGGCTAAAATAATCAAAATCTGGGTCTGTTCTACAATGTTTGGGTGATCCTCAACTAATAAAGCCACCAAGACATAAATATGGACCGAGATCAACCAAACAAGTTCTAAAGTTCTAGGAATGTCCCCATTCCCCCTCACATTGTGGATCTAGTCCTCCCATACTATTTTAGTGGTCCCCGATGTGCCAGTTGTTTTCCTTAATCACTTATTTACAAAATAAGAATAATGTCTCTAGGTCCTTAAGCCCCTTTTTCCAGCACCTTGTTCCACAATAATAAACAATTACAAATTACATATGTCTTGGTCTTAGCACACGGGGTATTAGTTACAAATGTCCATTATATGTATGTTGATGTTATATGTTTAATAGATGATACCAATGCTAATCTAACTCGTATTTAGCATATGCATTAGCTATTACATTTCGATTTCTTGGGATGTGAATGTAAGTAATGTAAATGAAATTTCTCCCAATTAATTAAATTCACAAATATTGATGAAGTAAGGCAGGGTCACAGATCCTATACTCATTGGTAAGCTGAGAAACCACTATACGTGAGTTAAGGAAGAGTTATAAGTATAGGATGTCATTCAAAGTATCATCACTAAGAAGTTGAATTACAACACTATACTCAGCCACATTATTGGTGGTTGGCCCCAAACAAACACCTCCTGATACAACCAACTGATCTATAGGAGAATAAATTACCCATGCGGTTGTAGCAAGGGCTCAATTTATGCATCTAGAGACATCCAAAAATCCTATGAATATCCCACTCAACATCTGAAACAAAAACAACAAGCCTAAATAAGTGTCCAACCAAGACAAAACTCTAATACACTATGTACAAGAAAAAGTGCATGAGCTAAGTGTTAGCGCTCAGAATGTACCCAGGTTATGAGAGGTAGATCCCAAGGTAACATCAAGAACCACTTTAGGCTATATTTATGACCCAATACAAGAAGAGAGGGATCTCTCACTATTTACAGGGTTTTCATACTCAAAATATTCAACCAAAGACAGTCAGAAGGTCATATTTCTGAACAGAAGAAGTTTGTTTTTATAAAGTTTGGTGGGACAATCATGGAGGAGGCTATTGGGAGATTGAGTCAACAATCAGGTCTGAAAGTAGGTTGCAAGAGATAGGAAGTTTGAATGTGTGTGGACAGAGACAACATAGACACCATTTCTTCAATATGGAGGTAATTAGTAGGTTGATTAGTGGACAGAAGGAGACATATCATCAAACAGAGCACCATGACTAAGGTGAATTCTACAAGACTTTAGAAGAAAATGTTTTAATATGCTTGAACAATGGTACTAGAGCATGCAAGATGAATTATGGACCATATACAATAATGCTCAAATATGAAATCAAATACAACATGGAGTGAAAACAAGATAAACAATCACGTATAGAGATTACTTATTGAAGAAAAAGATGGCACAAGAATCTCTTCCATGAGAGGTTTAACGTTCCTCCTCTGCAATTTTATTCAACTCCGAAAGAAATAAAACCCATTACAACACAGATCATTTCCTCTCTTGAAAACCCAACCCTTCTCCCCTCTATGGGGAGCCCATTTATAATGTCTTAGACCCCCAAGGCTAATCCATCGAAATAGGATCTGAAACTGTTTACAGTCATAATCAAAACTAACAACTAGAGCGTGGTACTTCTGCCACAGTTTACATATATTTAAATAGACATCATGGATCTAAGGCGCGTGCTTGGTCTGGATGGAAGCATGACATTTCTGGTTCTGAGCTTGCAGGCCGTGATAACGACATCTCAAGATGCTTCTGGTGGCTCATTTCTAATTGGGCTTGACCACATGTCCGTCTGTCGAGTCAACAACGTGTCCTTCCCTTTGTGTTCATTCCATTCTCAAAGGAATATTTTTGTATGGTTTCAGAGATGGAAAAGGAGTTTATATCCCTTCCATACTCATCCTTCTTCACAACTCCCCTCTCTCCAGGTAACACTATTGTATGAGGGGACTTGAAGAAGGACTGCATTGCTTCTGGTGGAAACAAGCCTCTGCAGTGGCTTGTTATTCTTGTACTCCTCACCTTCCCCAAGGTGGGCTATCCTACAGGAAATATAGTGGGGTGCATATCTGACCTCCTCACCACCTCAAATAAAGTTGGCAAGTGGAATTCACAAAGGCAGTGATGAAGACTTTGGACACCCACCCTTCCAGTACGAGCATTTTCTCCTATTGGTCGCTGATAAACATGGTCACCACGTACTGAGGATTTGGAGGCAGTGATTGCATCTGGGGGTTATAGAGGGACACCCATGGGACATGAAAACCCAGGCACCACGCAGAAGGAGGTATGACTATCCTAAAATAGGTATATCTCTCAAATTGCTTCACATTTGTTCCCCGATGGCTAGCATTTTCTTGGTGTAAATACCCATTTTGATACAGGAACGTAAAGGCATGTTCGCCAACCATCAACACTCCCTGAAAGAAGAGATTCTCAAACCAAACATCCATTGCAATTTTCCAGAAAACTCAAGGCCTTATGCAAATTAACTCTACTAATTTTCTCCTCAGTGCTCACTCATCTCCTGCTCTTCAGTGGTTCAAGAGGGTGGCGTTTATATAGGGTGATGAATATGGAAATGGAGATGACTGGTTAGCATTATCGCACAATCCTTAGTTGGTCATCATAATGGTTACACGAGTGGACATGTGGGTGGGGATTTCCATTTGCTGTTGAGAATTCAGCCACGCCACCTCCTTTGATGTTTCTTTGCTGCCCATATGGATCACGACATTTAGGCCTGACATTCTTTTCCCTTTCACTTATGCTGAAAGTGGTAATTAGCACGGTTTTGGCTAACTGCATACCTCTGCTTCGTGCAAAGGCTAGATTCGTCACTTCAAAAATCCAAGTTTCATGATCTCCCATTAGGAAGGCTAGTGTTTTCATGGACATAATTTTCACCTAAGTTATGTCACAAATGGTGTCAAGGGATATGATTATTTGTCAGATCGTACGTGACGATATCCTTTTTGTACCAAACCTGACCAGGACACGACCTTTACCAGGTTGAAAAGATTCCAGATCATTGATCTGAACCCCTCCTGTCTCCATCATACACGTGTGCATGGCCTTCCCTTGTTTCCATTTTCATAACTGCTTACGGGGTTCAAGAATTCCTACCTTGTCCATTCTCATAGTGTTTCAATTCTATCCATGCTGGCACTTCATACATTTAGTCGGGTTATCGTCAGCTCCATAGCTTAGAAGGAACAAACCTTTTCAACTCCACATGGATCCTTTTCTTTGCAATCTGAGCATTTGTTACGTAGCATCCTTACGCCATATTCCAACACTAACCACCTGAATAGCTTGATTCAGGAGAGTCAACATCGCCCCTTGATCAGTAAACTGCCTTCATAGAGACCATTCAACTTGGGAGACCTTAACATTTCGTCAACCTTCCCTCATTCAAACTATTGGGAACCTTCAGATCACGGAATTTACCACGTTCGTAAATTGACCCCGACCTCGTGTCATGACCGTTGATCTTTGTAGCCCCTACCACTTTTCACGATTCAAAATATCAACTTTATCCATGCTAGTTTAGATCGCGGAATTAACTATGACTACATATCTATCTCTGCCTTTATCTCAGTCGTCTTATCCTTTATCCTTTTAACACATTTCGCAATTTTGAAAAGTTTCTCCCTCTGTGCATGTTTATCGAGTGGAATCATTTAGGGCCATGGATCTCGACCCTCCAACTATTCTCCCCTTTAACCTACTTCGCAAATATAAATACCAAATATTACCTCGCATCTCCGATTGGCGGAATGCTTTTCCATCGTTGATCTTCATCACCTTGTATTTGGATCGTCGATCTTATCGTTGTTTACCTCCTCTCTGCCACTGCATACTCTAAATACAGAGTGATCTACCATCGTAGATCAAACTCATTTTCATCATCCAATGACCTACGACAAAGAACATGCTAACCTGTTAATTTCAAGGGCGCTTTCATGAAATCTTCATAGACCATTTCCAAACCCTATGAGCCCATCATTCCAAATTTCAAATGTAGTGCTAACAATTGGATCCATTAGGGATGCTATCCTCCCAGCGAGGTATAAAAGAACCTCGTAGACCAGGTGCCACGTCCATTGGGCTGCTTTTCAGTCTTTCTTTGGAAATTTCAACAAACTCTGAGTTGGACCATATACTGGACTATTCTGCAAGCAAATTTTTGTCACTCTATAAACTGTCACCTGGCCATACTCTAAAACCGAAAATGATTGTAACTACAAACTTTAACCTATAACTGGACTGTGCTTAAAACTGAAATTGAACTAAAAAATGCTGAAAGAAATGCTCGCCAAGTCGAGCTTATTCATGCCTACCTATCCTACTTAACTGATCACAAATACCCAATTAGGTAAACTCTGACTTCCAATGAAGCCAATCAAGCAAACGATCCCATAAACTAACTCTCTCTTCATGTTTGATAAAAAATAGAGATGACAGACTTAATGGAAGAAGGTTATAACAAATAAATTTATCTTTACAGTAGAGATATAACCATTCGTTACCATTACCTAGCATCTCCATGTAGTCTACCACCGGATCATAGAAAACATGCCAGCTATCAACGTACTCAGTCATTTTCTTACCGCGGGAAAACTGTCCAAAATGTAACTCCTCTAGCATACTGCCAAACTGATATTCAAAATAACTTTGAAAGGAACTATCATGACTGATTTCAAATGAATTATCTACAATTTCATTCAAAATTTTTGAATTTAAAACTCCACCTTCCTCATATGCTTCAGCAGAAATATCATCATTTTCTCCAACAAAATCAAGCAAACACAATCCTTCTTTATGGGATGAAATTTATGAATGTGAAATATTAAAAGAGGCATTTATTTGGGACCCCTCACCTCTTCCTTTGTGATCCAATGCCTCATTGCAAACCACTAGTTTATCCATTAGCTGGGATTGGATGCATGATCATTCATCCTCATCATGTTATATTTCAAACAAGTTCATGAAATGTACCATATTCTCAAATTCCTATTTCTGTTTAGAGGCTTTAAGAATTTGTCTTATTAGTTCAAATGAAGAATAACACAAAGGTAAACTGTCACCTTCAGCATACTCATTGTCCTCTATTTTTTCATCCTTCTGACTTTGGATTACAATCAACTTCTCCTTGCTAATAGACCTCGATTCCATGGCTGGTTTTGTAGGTATAAGATCCAAGAATTCATCCTCATATTCATCATATATGGGCATACCGAAATCCTTTTTAAAATATCCACTACCAGAATTTGTAACAGGATGATTGCAATCTTCATAAAATAGATTAGTAGAATCATATTCTTTTACATCATTGAGCTGATCGTTTCCATGTTTATTAAGACAGGGTTTGAGATGCACAGAGAATTTCTCTTTTTGTTTATGTTGCTCAACCAAGTTTAATTTCTTTTCCATTTTATCACCACTGTCTTGGTCTAAAAAAAATTTAGACATCCTAATATTATCTTCAACCTCCAAAAAATCCATAAACATGTGCTACAATGTGATTGAATTTCTCTCCAAAAGAAGTAATGACAGTTCAGGAGGAAAAGCAGTTGCATAATGAAGCTTAGCAGCATTTTCCATAGGCTAGATTCCTTTTGGAATGTTATAGTATAAGCTTGCAAACCTCCTGTTAAAACTAGACATGGTTTCACCCTCATGTTTCTTCAGGGAATAGAAATTTGAGATTATTTGGTCTAATGGCCTTATCTTACCCCAAATTTTCAAAAAGACGTCAGAAAGCTCTTCCCATGTACTGATGGATTCGGGATGCAAGTGCTTAAGCCATTCCTTAGCATCTCCTTGCAAATATTGGGAAAAGGCCCTCGTGTAGACATCAACATGTTCTACCTCAAAGAGGTCAAGGAAATTATCAAAGGCTTGTAAATGTTTTTCAGTTGTAAGGTTCTTGGATTCTCCATCAAACTTAGGAAGGTACTTGTAGTGCTTTGTAGGGAAATCTTGAATAATAAGAGCTAAGTGAAGTGGTCTGTATCAGTTTGGGATATTGGAAAAACAGAGCTATGTGGAATGGATGAATTGTCAACTGTGGTCTCATGAGGCTCGCAAAGGTGGCCTTTAATGTCATGTGGTTCGAACGAAATATCTCGATCAAAATCAAACATACATGGTGATGGAATACTTTCAGTTCATAAAGAAGGATATACAGGAGTAAACTCATGGTGTTGTTTTGAGAGCAATGCATAATGAAAAGTAGTTTTGACAAGCTTAGTAAAAGATAGTAAAAAAATTTCAAAAAAGGATAAGACATCTTGGAGAAAATTGAAACTTGAGTAACTTATCCTTTTATCATGCATTTATATATTTTTATAATGAGCTCATTTTCCTAGTAGAGCCTGGCAGTTTTCTTTGAAAATTTGATCTCTGGATCATATACCCAGTGGAGTAATTGTTAGTTGGATTCTCTGAGAATGGAGTCTCCAAGTGAAAGAAGCACAACCTTCTTGATGTCTGACTACTGTTCACCATCAACAATCAAATCTGGAACTATGTTGTTCATACCCAGGGAGGATTTGAAGCTTCAGTCCCTGGAAACGACACTAGTTTGTTAGCGCTTAGAATGTACCCGGGTTGTGAGAGGTAGATCCCGAGGTAACAGCAAGAACCACTTTAGCCTGTATTTCTGACCCAATAAAATCATAGAGGGATTTCTCACTATTTACAAGGTTTTTATACTCAAAATATTCAACCAAAGACAGTCAAAAGGTCATATTTCTGAACATAACAAGTTTGTTTTATAAAGTTTGGTGGGACAATCATGGAGGAGGCTATTGGGCAATGGAGTCAACAATCAGGTCTGAAAGTAGGTTGTAGGAGGTAGGAAGTTTGAAGGTGTGTGGACAGAGGAAATATAGACACCATTTCTTCAATCTGGAGGTAATTAGCAGGTTGATTAGCGGACATAAGGAGACAGCTCGTCAAACAGAGCACCATGACTAAGGTGAATCCTGCAAGACTTTAGAAGAAAATGTTTTAAAATACTTGAAAAATGGACCTAGAGCATGTGAGATGAATTCTTTCCCATATACACTAATTCTCAAACATGAAATGAAATACAAAATGGAGTGAAAACATGATAAACAATCACATATAGAGATTACTTATTGAAGAAAAAGATGGCACAGGAATCTTTGCCATGGGAGGTTTAACGTTCCTCCTCTGAAATTTTATTCATCTCTGAAAGAACTGAAACCCATTACAACAGAGAGAATTTCCTCTCTTGAAAACCCAACCCCTCTCCCCTCTATGGGGATCCCATTTATAATGTCTCAGACCCCCAAGGATAATCCATCGAAATAGGATCTGAAACTGTTTATAGTCATAATCAAAACTAACAACTATAGCGTGGTACTTCCGTTATGGCTTACATATATTTAAATAGACATCATGGATCTAAGGCGCGTGCTTGGTCTGGATGGTAGCATGATTTTTCTGGTTCTGAGCTTGCGATTCATGAAAATGACGTCTCAGGATGATTCTGGTGGCTCATTTCTAACTGCGCTTGACCACCTATCTGTCTGTCGATTCAGTAGTGTGTCCTTCCCTTTATGTTCATTCCATGCTCAAAGGCACCTTTCTATATGGTTTTAGAGCTTGCAAAGGAGTTTATATCCTTTCCACGCTCAACCTTCTTCACATCTCCCCTCTCTCCGGGTAACACTGTTGTATGAGGGGAATTGAAGAGGGGCTGCATTGCTTCTGGTAGAAACAAGCCTCTGTAGTGGCTTGTCATTCGTGTACTCCTCACCTTCCTCGAGGTGGGATCTCCTACAGGAAATATGGTGGGGTGTGCCTTTGACCTCCTCACCACCTCAAATAAAGTTGACAAGTGGAATTCAGAAAGGCGATGATGAAGACATTGGACACCCACCCTTCCAGTACGAGAATTCGCTCTTACTAGTCACTGCTAAACATGGTCACCACATACCAGGGCTTTGGAGGCAGTTATTGCATCTGGGGGTTCTAGAGGGACACCCACAAAACATGAAAACCTAGGCACCGTGCAACATGAGGTATAGCTATCTGAAAATAGGTATATCTCTCAAAGTGCTTCACATCCGTTCCTCAATGACTGGCGTTTTCCTAGTGTAAATACCCAGGATGATACAGGAACATAAAGGCATGTTCACCAACCATCAACACTTCCTGACAGATGAGCTTCTCAAACCAAACAACCATTGCAATTTTCTAGAAAATTCAAGGCCTTATGCAAATTAGCGCTCACTCATCTCCTTCTCTTCAGCGATTCAAGAGGGTGGCGTTTATATAGGGTGATGAATATGGAAACAAAGATGACTAGTTAGCATTATTGCACACTCCTTAGTTGGTCATCATAATGGTTACATGAGTGGACACGTGGGTGGGGATTTCCATTTGTTGCTGAGAATCCAGCCACACTGCCTCCTTTGATGTTGTGTTGCTACCCATATGGATCACAACATTTGGGCCTTACATTCTTTTCCCTTTCACTTATACTGATGGTGGTATTCAACACGGCTTTGGCTAACCACATCCCTCTGCTTCGTGTAAAGGCCAGATTCGTCACTTCAAAAATCCAAGTTTCATGATCTCCTGTTGTTTCTTGTGTAAACCTCATGACAGATCTTTGGATTCGGGAAGGATGGTGATGTCGTGGACATAATTTTCACCTAAGGCATGTCACAAATGGCATCGAGGGATATGATTATTTGTCAGATCGTACATGAGGATATCCTTTTTGTACCAAACCTGACCAAGACACGACCTTTACCAGGTTGAAAATATTCCAAATCATTGATCTGAACCCCTCCTGTATCCGTCGTACACGTGTACATGGCCTCCCCTTGTTTCCATTTTCAGAAATACTCAAGGGGTTCAATAATTCCTACCTTGTCCGTTAGCACAGTATTTCAATTCTGTCCATGCTGGCGCTTCATACATTCAGTCAAGTTATCATCATCTCCATAGCTCATAAGGAACAAACCTTTTCAACTCCACGTGGATCCTATGCTTTGCAATCTGAGAATTTGGTACGTAGCATCCTTACGCCATATTCCAACACTAACCACCTGCACAACTTGATTCGGGAGAGTCAACATCAACCGTTGATCAATAAACTGCCTTCATTGGGACCATTCAACTTGGGAGACCTTAACATTTCATCAACCTTCCCTCATTCAAACGATTGGGCACCTTCAGATCCTGGAATTTACCACATCCCTCAAACAACCCTAACCTTGTGTCATGACCATTGATCTTTGTATCCGCTACCAATTTTTGCGATTTGAAATATCAACTTTATATGTGCTAGTTCAGATTGAGGAATTGACTACAACCGCAGATCTATCTCCGCCTTTATCTCAGCCATCCGATACTTTCTCCTTTTAACACATTTCATGATTTGGAAAATTTTCTCCCTCTATGCATGTTTATCAAGCGGAATCATTTAGGGCCATCGATATAGCTATGCATCAATTTGGACCCTCCAACACTTCTCCCCTTTAACCTACTTCGCAAATCTAAAGACCAAATATTACCTCGCATCTCCAATTGGAGGAATGCCTTTCCATCGTTGATCTTCATCACCTTGTATATGGGTTGTCTATCTTATCATTGTTTTCCTCTTCTCTACCACTGCATTCTCTAAAGACAGAGTGATCTACCATCATAGATCAAACTCATTTCAATCATCCAATGGCCTACGACGAAGAACATGCTAACTTGTTAATTTCAAGGGCACTTTCATGAAATCTTCAGAGGTAACCATTTCCAAACCCTACGAGCCCATAATTCCAAATTTCAAACGTAGTGCTAACACAAAGCATAATACTACTTCAAATAGATCCCATTTCTAGGCTCCGAAAACTTATTTTCTTCATAATTTGTTAACTCATAAACCCATTTATCTAAGATACATGAAACAATATATGGTCCAAGACACATAGACATTAGAGGAAATTTCAACTCAAAATGGGCCTCCTAAAATGAATTCATAAAATAATAGTTAAAATAATAAAATAATATTTATTAATTTTGGAGGAAGAAAGGAAAAAAACTACTTTTTTGTTTGTATTTTGACATATCTCCCTGTGTTTTTACTCAAATTTCGATCGGGAGAGCTCATTGGATGCGGAATTAAATTCCACATCCAACAAGTACCCACTCGGCATACTTTTGACGGACCGCGCTACCCCAAAAACAAGAAATGCCTGAAAAAATGGAATGATGATGTCATCATTCCGTTTTTTCAGGCATTTCTTGTTTTTGGGGTAGCGGGGTCCGTCAAAAGTATGCCGAGTGGATACTCGTTGGATGCTGAATTTAATTCCGCATCCAACGAGCTCTCCCGATCGAAATTTGAGTAAAAACACAGGGAGATATGTCAAAAATACAAACAAAAAAAGTAGTTTTTTTTATGATACCTATCCCCAAATTTATATTAAAAAGGTGTTTAAGACCTATACGTTATTTCAAATTTAAAGCAATTTCATTGGCTAACACATGATGACATGGAATCTGAATAAAAGTTAAAAGGCCCATTTTGAGTTGAAATTTCCTCTAATGAGTAAATTTTCCTATTTCCAAGGGATCCTTGTCCTAGTTGTAAACTAACACAAGATTTCCTTCGAAAAAGAGTACTCTAGGTTGGACAGACTTATCAGATCAGTCCCTAACTCTTTTTATGTGCTTTTTTTGTTGTGGTAGCATCTCAATGTTGTTCATCAAGATATTCCAAGTGTAATAATCATTCCTACAAAATGGAAGTATCCGATAAGAGTTGTATAACTAAATTCAAAGAAGGAATATCACTTTCAATCGATGTTATGGATTCGGATCCATGGACAAGTTGGAAGGTAGAAAATCCTATAGCGGTTTTAACCATGGTCCGATAATCCCAGAGAGTTGGATACAACATGATGTTCTAGTTGGATTTGTTGGCATTAATAGTACATTGGAGAATGGTCTTGATTGTTTTGTTCACTGCTTCAACCTGACCATTCGCTTACAAATAGAAAGGAGATGAATTCTCCTACTTTAAATCCAACATAGCAGTTAATTCATACATCGTGTAGTTCTAAAAGTGACTACCATGATCAGTGACAATCTCTTTGGAGATATCAAATATTGATATTATTTGATTAAATACAAAATAATCTACCATTTCCCTGTTAGCTTTTATTGTAGGCATAGCTTCTGCCTATTTAGTGAAAGAATCAACAACAACTATGATACGGCTTGTGCCCCCATACGAAACTCGGTTTCATGTCATAAAGTCAATCCCCCACTTAGTGAAGGGACCTATAGTAATAATGTGAAAAAGCGGAGTTGGATGCACCTACATCTTTTTGGTGAACAATTGACATGGATGAGAACATATAACACTTACACATAAAGATCGTGGGCCAAAAATAACTGGCACATAGATTTTTTGTTGGACACATTGACACACTAAGAGGGGGGGAGAATCATTGTGCTAGAAACTTTAGTAATTTTCACTTCTAAACAATGTTAGACAGAGTTCATCCTTATAATTACATTACCAAGCACATCATCATGTCATCAAGTAATCAACACGTGATAAATATACATAAGCAAGTCATTAGAACACATCAAGCATGTAAAGTAAAATTTATTTATAATTTCAGATGAAGTACAATGGAAGAATTCAATCTTTGTGATTACATCAGCACCAACTAACAAAAGAGCACCAAATCCTATTCCAAGTCTCAACCTGGTTTTCTTATCTCCAACTAAGAAGGTGTGTAAGACCTAGCTTGCCTTCAAATATTGATCATTTTCATCAAATCAGTCCACTATCAATCAATTGTTACTCAAAAAAATTGTCCACTGCTATCACTATCATCAACTTGTCATGTCAAATTGCACAACTCAATCAACTTGTCAACTATCATGTTGTCACTATCAATTGCTATCAAATCCATCACTGTTACTTCATGTCGAAACAATGTCTTCAGGTACTTATCCGTCTACTACACTTGTGTCACTGTCATATCAATTATCACTATCACATTAATAATTTCCAAGCCAAGTATTGACACTATCTAGTAAGCCTGCTAACAATGTCAAAACACTCTGGAAGCTTCAGGACCACTAATTCACATGACTATGGTTTCTCCAGAAATGATATGTCATAAGCAACACTTGTGTTATTCCTTTGCAATGACATTAATGGCCTTATCTTCATACAAAAGCTTATGTTATATTGAGATCAATACTTCTTCTTACGTATTCATATATTTTGTCACTTTGAGGAGGGCTCAAGATATGTTGTAGAAGACATCAGAACTCCATTTTGGCTTGAGATCAATACCAAGCAAGCAATATATCCAAGAATTGATCTTATGAAGCCTTAATGAGATCAAGGTTAATTATCCATTTACTTAGGATTCTTTAATGTATTCAAATAAGAGATTAAACTATTTTCAAATCAAATTCAAAAGGAGACCGTCAATGTTCAAATCAAAGTCAAAAGGATATCTTCAATCAATAACTCATCAAACATATGTCAGGCTTTCAAGCTCATTGAATACCTTCAAGAATGCTGATCAATCCTTGACAGTACAGAGTTTAGATTAAGAGCACGATACCTTGTGACATATGTTGTTACACATTTGGTTACATAAATTCAAATTACACTACAACTTTGGATGACTTCGAACTTTAGAGAGAACCCACAAAACAGTCCTCCACAAGAGTTGTTGTTGTCACAATCTCACCCGAATTTAAGAGCATAAAAAAAAACTTCAAAATACTATTGCGACTACTGTAGTGGACGAAATTTCAGAGCTCAACCTTTTTGAATACTTGCGGATGCCTTAGTAGGACTGTCTACCTGAATTTCAGACTACACTTTACTGTGGTTGCATTTGCTACAGTGTCATATGAATTTTAGAGCACATCCACTTGAAAAATTGTTTTTAAAATGAATGGAATGTAGTGTATAAATATAGGTCAACGTAGGGTAAATTAAGTTGGAAAACCTGCTATATATATATATTTTTTTTTACTGAGCAAACTTAGCATTTGATTTAATATTTAATTAAAAACTTCTTGTTTTCTAATCGAGCCGACTTCATCATTTGAAATTTATTTTAGAGTTTGTTACAAGCTGTCACAATTTGAGGACTTCAAGGTCTTTATTGTGTCAAATTTTCCGACAACTTTGTGGCCTTCATCATCCATGCATGAAACTATATCAAGAAGTATTTTATCAAAGGATTCAAGAAAAATGTACATCAAGCCACCATATGCCAAGGTCCAAAATCCCACCATGTGTATAAGACCCAAACCTTCACGTGCATTTCTCTAAGATATTTTTCAAAATCATCAATACTATGTAATCAAGGTACAAATGGCTCCATCATGGTCTTCAAGAACATCATCAAGTGGTAGCATGTACCATCAAGCTATCATTTGTGTGGGATTAATGACCTCATCAAGTCACAACAAATGGACCACCTAGTGCTCCAAGGTACACACCAACTATGAATGGTATCCAATTCCCAAACAACCATGTCATGTTTAATCATCCTTTATTACTCCTTTTTTCATTAATGTCTTGTCATCAATGACAACCATGCTTATCAATTTTTTGGTTTGTTTCTATCCCAGACAAATGACCCCCACGTGCTCTATCATAGGCATCATTCATCACAGATTTTGCTTCTTCATGAGTTAAACAACAATGCAAAATGGAATCTACTCCCCTTCGGTACAAAGTATTACCAATGATGAGATAATTCTTTGCATTGTGGAGCAAACGTCATCTCTCATCTCGTGAAAAAATAGGACACTTCAAAGTCTAGAGATATATTAAAATGTCTCCATACTAAGGGTTAGATGAAGAAATCAAGAAAATATGCTCATCGAGGAATGAGTCTTCTTCAACATTAGTATTTTCTTCATTTGGAAAATCTGAAATGAGTTTGGAGGAAACCAACGATTTTTTCAATTTGGCAGATTGAAATTTGTTGTAAAGGAAAGTATCCTATGGCTAGGGTTTAAGAGGCCATCAACGTAATGGGGTTGAAAGGTAGATTTAAATGGTTTTGCAAGTATATATAAGCAAGTTTCAGAGATTGGAATGGTTCATACCTTAGCCAAATGAAGGTTGATCCAAGTAGCCCTTCAATCCTCTTCTTGCTCCTCTTGCTCCTCTTGCTCCAAGAGACCTGCAAAATGAATTATACCTTCCTCAAACCAACATGA
This sequence comes from Pseudotsuga menziesii, assembly GCA_001517045.1. Taxonomy (NCBI): domain Eukaryota; kingdom Viridiplantae; phylum Streptophyta; class Pinopsida; order Pinales; family Pinaceae; genus Pseudotsuga; species Pseudotsuga menziesii. The sequence continues at coordinate 209,661 of LPNX010199711.1, read as the reverse complement.
CCACATATAAAGCAATGTTAATCAAATAAACATGAAATAATGATCTGACTAACATCATCATATGATCATAAACAGATATTCAATCACACATTGAACAATGATTTGGGAAGAAGAAGGACATCACATCTTTATTAATCTGGAAAACAAGTACAAGTACACCTTCTCTTCAAGTTCGGCACCTCACAAAACCTTGATCTGGTTCTGCTGCTTCTCTTCTCCAAGGAACTCAGCCTCCAAGCTCTACAACACAAAGGGATGATCGCCAGGGCAAAGGTGTGGGCAAAGAGAGTCCCAATTCCTCCAGCATAATGATGCAAAGATTCAAGTCCCCTCTCATGGGCCTCCCTACCTCTATTTATATGTTTAATGAAGAGTTAGGGTCGAAGACAAAGTAGTTACAACTGAAGGATTCAGTTGCAACTACCCAAACTACCCAAATTTCAAAATTCGGATTTTTTTGACATTTTTAAGAGGTGTACGTAGGTTGCAGAAACAATAGTCACATACACGAGGAGTACACGTGGTTTGCAATGTAGAAAAGTCACGTATTTAAGGCGTATGTGACTATTATATATAGCAACTCACGTACGTACGTGGGTTTCCTTAAGGGAAAGTCGTATACACATCAAAAACTCATTTTTAGGGTATTTTTGGGCATTTTCAGACTTTGCTATCTTCTGTAAAGTTTTAGATAACAAAAATATATTTCCAATGGTGCAGAGATGAGGTCAAACAGAGTTACAAAACTCAAGATATGGGTCCTCCAAGTTAGGTGTTTTTTCAGTGACTTTCATGAAGTGTCGTCATGGAAGTGTCGACATGCGACGAAAACATAGGAAAGTGGTCACAGGCAGAGATGTGTCATTTTGAGCTATAATAGATTCCCCCTAATGTATGAGGTTAGAGGGGAAGACGATAGCTGAAATACATTATAAAGGAAACAACTGAGTATAGAGAGAGCAGAGAATCTAAGATCGAAAGGCTCGAACAAAGGTACCTGAAAGAGAGATAAATGTCAGAAAAAAAAAACTGATCTATGGGACATACAAGTCCATATACAAATCATCACCATAAAGATACAGGCGGATCCAACATATGTATAACTGATGAAGCTATCATGGTCGCTCAATATGCAAAAAGGCGCCATATCAAATCTAAAGGAGTCATGGCCACAAACGAACCATCCATGCTCAACAATTGATCACAGCCACAAAAATACAAGGTGGATCTATGTCTCAGCAAAATGTCATATAAAGTGTGACAAGGTCTTGCGCAACTCGGGCAATAGCAAAAATTGGCGATGCTACTGTCGGCCCAAGGTCTTCAATCCAAACCACCCAAAAGGTACGAATCCTAACCATGAAAATAAAGGAGTTGAAGTCGAACATGGAGGAAACCATTTGATTACTAGTCAATAATGAGAACCGTTAACAAACGCAAGGGAAACCACCATTAATTGAAATGGTCTCCAAGGTACCTAGTACATTCTAACAAGTGTGAATACAAGGACTTGAAGTCGAACACTTGAAGAATCCATCGAGTATGAGACATTAAGGTATTCCCACTACCCAATAGCGAGGGAAATTGCCATTGATGACAACAATCCCTAAGGTACTATCATAAAACTCTAAATCTCATTCCCAGATCAAGATGTGTTGCAGTCGATAGGAAGAGATCCATTAGAAGGAAGGAATTAAGGCATCCTTCATCATCCAACATGAGGTAAGTCAAAGACTAATTGGATCTGGAATTGGTACTAAATTTCACGACAAGAAACACTGAAGACATGATGTAATGAACTAATACCAGGGAATGGCCGACACAAAAGGTCAAGGAAACTACAGAATGGCCGACAAAGGTTTAATCCTTGAACAGTGAGCACGACATAAAAGTGACTTAGGTAGCTTTGACATGAAAGGACCAACAACACAAATCTACAATGTAGGAGACATTGATAGATTCCCCATATAATTGGAAAAGAGACCAACTGGAGGAGTAAGAAACTCTAAATCAGGATAAGGTCAAAATACTAGGACCCAACTGTTGATAGACTCAAAACTGGTGCTTTGTTCAAGGAAACAAGACTTGCTACCATGATGTAAAAAACATGTGAATGAACTTCCCTTCCCCTCTTTCTTGTAAAGGTTTAATGAGTCTAAGAAAGAAAACTCAGGACCATCTTAATTTTTGGCAAGCTCGAAGAAAAGAAAGAAGAATGCTTGATAAAGCACTGATTCGTGGATTTTACGAGCGCGAACTAGTACATGCTCGACAGTGTTTTCATAGTTTAGAGAGTCTGAAAACTCCAAAGAAGACTCCAGGGGGGTGCTTTTTCGTCCAATTTAGTCTCTTGAGGCCAGAAAAGTATAAAACAAACCACAGAAGAACTCTCTTAGCTTCCGAAGAAGTAAGGCACACCTTTTTCGTATTTAGTCAGGAAGGTTCGAAAAAGGTTAAATTACCACCTACCCAACACTCCTTCAAAAGAAGCATATACCCTGAGTTTTATGAGTGTGAAGGAAGGAAAGATCACTCAGAAAGATCCATTTGATTACGAGAAATGGGGCTTACAATAGTAAACTCGATGCTTTGTTCTTTAGGGTTTAACGAGCATGACAAAGACATAAAGTACACTCGAAATCTTTTTCATGTTTTGGTCCAGAGCACGAAAAAGAGAAAATTAAGCTCATACCGGGGGTTCCTTTTCCGTAAGTTTAGTCCCTCAGGTCCAGAAAAGCGATAAACCTATGCCTGAGAATACTCTTCTCAATTCTGAAGAAAAGAGAGTGTTCCTTTCTTGTATTATTCCACATGGTCCGAGAAAGAGATAAACTACCACCAATGTAGATGCCCATTCACATATACTTAACGAACTTGAATGGACAAGTTTACTCGGCAATCAAGTCTATTTTGAGGAGTTAGACCTTGGCCTAAAGAAACTCAAAATATATTTCCCATGAAGTTATAACGAGTCCGAAAAAGTCAACTCGCGGCTTCCTTACTATTTTTAACGAGCTCAAAGGAGAGCAGAAAGAATGCTCTTAATGCAATAAGACGAGTGTCATAGGCAGGTGAAACTAGTTCCAAGCACAAGGAACAGACCTATGCATAATGCAAGGAACATGAGCAGGATAAAGACACTCAGGGAATGTCTCCTCAAGGTAAAGGGTGTCAAGTTGGAAAGGAAAAATGATACAAGGCTTAGCGACGATGAGAACAAAGATGAGGGCTTATACAATGAGGTAAAAGCGTGGAAGTCGGCATCAGGCTCAAAAGTGCGAGTAGGATACATGTAAATGCAGTTACAGCTTGAACAACAAGACAAGGCCAGTAAACAGTTGTGAATCCAACTAAAAATCATGTCTCCCAGAAACAAAAACATCAGAATCATATTCAAAACAAATGATCCGATGCGGGTCACTTTGGTAGAAACATGTGTGACTTTGCTATCTTCTATAAAAGGTAAAGTCAAGGTAGAATCAACTGAAGAAGATTCTATAGAACCAAGGCTCAATTTTTTATAATCAGTAATATTAACCTCAGAAGGAAAGCAAAAATCAACAAGGGAGATAGAGTCTGCAGGAACAAACTTAGTATCACAAGAGTTGAAAAATTCATAAGAAAAATCAAACTCATCAGGATCACTGACTTGCTGATCAAAGGAAGAGTCAAAAGACTCAACAAGACCAACATAAGAAGAAAGGTCATGATTACTAGGAAAATTAGGGTTAGACTCAGGCACAACTGAACCAACATTCAAAAGAAGATCAGACTGTATCAAAGACTCTAGGAAGACTCCATCCGAAGGAAGGAGATCATTCGAGATAGGACACATGTCTAAAATTTCAAATGGATCAACAGAGTGAAGAGTGGGCTCCACAGTTTGTATAGGATGACTCACCTGTTCAACTGCTGGGACCAAGTCCCAAGAAGGTAAGCATGAAAACAGAGGCTGCTTCTCAGTAGCAATTGAACGCAAAGGACATGAGGCCACATAGTTCACCTGTGGCGGGGTAGTGTCTATAGAAACATTGGGAATCGATAAAGGAAAGACCTGGTCTCTAGTTGGGTCAAGAGAAGGATCAACAAAATCCAACTAATCGATAGTGACAATTTCTTTGCCATGATTAAAGTACAACACATGAAAGAATGTTGACACCACAACTTGCATGGCATAGACATAATCACGTCCAAGGAGCATCTTGAAGTCCAAGGGGTCTTCTATCACCATGAAGTCAACTAAGACGGTCTTCCCACCCAAAGTAATAGGTGTTTGAGAAATAATTCCCAAGGCTATACAAGTTCTTCTATCAAATGCCAGTAACTGACTAGCAGTCGTCAGAAGGCTGGGAGATCCCATGCCTCGCCAAGCATGAGTAGACAAGATACTAACTGAGGTTCCTTCATCAACAATACAACGAGAAATCGTGTTTTGTTCAACTTTGACCTTTATCTGGAAAGGTGCATCAGAAGGAAGGCGCGGCTCAACTAGGCTATCCCAATCAAAGGAAGCAATTCGAGAGCTTGGTGGGGGTTGATCTGAAGCGATTTCAGTGCCCCCTTGTTCAGTAAGTTCTGAACTAGAAGTGAAGAAAATGTGACTAGTAGACACTTCACTCTCCAAAGGAAGAGTGGGATTGATCGACAATGAAATAAATCCAACCGCTTCATGAAAGTCACTCTCCGAAGGGAGAGTGGGATTGACCAAAGGTGACATTGGTTCAATCACATCAGGATCACTCTCTGAAAGAAGAGTGGGATCGACCAAAGATAATATTGGTTTGACCACTTGATCAACCAAAGGTTGAGTAGGTTGTTGAGAAACTATAGGTTGTTCAGGAGAAGGAAATTCTTGAGTCTCAGACCACACTCTTCGCACCTCTGCGATAGTAGGGCACTGGTGAGTAAAATTATCTCCCTCGCATAGCTTACAAGGGAACTTAAGTTTGCACTTTGAACGATCATTTTTCTCAATGGTGTCAACATGACTAGCAATGGCTGATTGTTTTCTCTCAACATGACCTACAAAGGTTGAGATTTTTCCCCCAACATGACCACCAAAGGTTGGGTAACTGGGTCCAACCTGACTAAGAGAGGTTGGTTGTTGAAAAGCTTCAGAACGTTCAAAAACGGGATGACCATGAAACCAAACTCTTCGCACCTCCATGATAGAAGAACATTTATAAGTAAGGTGGTCTCCCTCACAAAGCTTACAAGGAAACTTGGGATTGTGTTTTGAACGGGTAGTCTTTTCAACAGTGTCAACATGAGTTGCAGTGGTTGACAGATCGTCTTCAGCATGAACCATAGAGGATGAGAGACTGCCCCCAGCATGACTTGCAGATCCTGGGAGACTGGGTCCAACATGACTTGCATAGGTTGGACAGGAACCACTAGCATGAACAATAGAGGCTGAATGGTTAGGATCAACATGCTTTGCAGCAGTTGAGTGTGTGCCCCCAGCATGAAATTCGGAGGCTAGGTGGATGGATCCAACATGACTTGCAGAGGTTGGATGGGGAGGTTCAACTTGAACATCAGAGGTTGAACGGGTGCCCTCAGCATGAACTACAGAGGTGGAGTGACTGGATCCGACATGACCTGGAAAGGTTCGAAGGATCCCACCAACTTGAACACTAGATACTGGATGGTGAAGATCAACTTGACTTGCAGAGGTTGAGTGCTGAGATCTAGCATGACCTACAGAGGTTGGATAGGTGCTCCCAGCATGAACTTTAGAGGCTGGGTGGTGAAGTTCAACTTGACCTACAGAGGTTGAATGGGTGCCCCCTTTCCTATGTGCCTTCTTCCTATTCCACCTTCTTTTACTCCTTTTAGACTGTCGGTTACTAGTATCAGTACTTTCACCGCATGAGGTAGGAGGAGGAAGAGAATCAACTACAGGTGAAGGGGAAGTAGTGTTTTTATGCCCTTGATATAAGGAGATTACTTGAGAAGCACCAGGAACATTCATGACAGTTGGAGTGGAAAACAACCACACTGATAGCCCTAGGGTGAATCCAGGTAGATTCAGGGTGGCTATCAAGGGAACACCAACATTCCCCATGAGAGGAATAGTACAAGGAGTTCCCAGCATGGGGATCTCTTGGTTGGGGTTCAAAGGGGTGTTAACCATAGTTTCAAACAATAAGACAAAGTCTGAGGTTGACAGGAAACCAAAAGTACCAAGCACACACCTAAAGGAACACTAAGTACAGGAAAACCACACAGCATTCACTAAAAATTCCTAAAGCCAAACAGACAAACAGGTATAAGATACGCTTTCCAAAAGAAATTTGATAGATAGTTACTTGGCATCCCTATAGATGTTCTTACGCACAAGTGGAGGAATCACCCACCGCCATCCCACACCTTCTACTGGGGTTACCTTCCAAGCTTGTCCAAGGTCAACCAGAAATAGCCTTCCGGTGTACCTGTGTATGAACCCTAGATGTCAAAGAGACTAAAGGCTACCTTAACTATATTGATAGTTTGGGGGGACAGTTGCAAGCCTAGTTTGTACGCATGGGCAGGGTAGCAAAGCCCAAAACCCTGTCTAAGACAGAATCCCTAGATATGCAAAAACCTTGGTCTATGCTTTGACAAGGAATCAGAGGGTTATCTCCTCAGTCCAAGTCTCCACGCGGCCTCGTGCTTAACTCATGTTTGAGAGGAGCTTCCCAAATACAATCAACACAGAAAATGGTTTACCTAGTGATTGGCCAACTACGTCTGAGATTTAAATACTTGTGGAGAGTTAAAACTCCCTAATCCACAAGTCTAGCCTGAGCTAGTTGGTGTATGACCCTATAAAATAAAACTTACTAATAATTTTTAAATTATATCGTTTATTTTAAGGGTTGTTTTTAGTCAGAGGGTAAATGGCATGAAACTTATGTGGTATTTTGACTCAAAGTTGAAACAAAACAACTAAGCAAAGAGAAATGAAATGCAAAAAGCAAAGAGTATTCTCTTTATTTTTCAAATAGAAAACTTGAAAGCCACAAAAGAACAAATTCTTTTTATATTTTTTTAACAATGATATGCCATGCAATCTAGACTAAAAACCTAATATACATGCATATAAAGAAAACATGTGTTTTTTTCTTTTTCTTTTATAAATGCAAATGAAAAATCAGCCTATTAACTAATGCAAGCAAGTATTGTAAGAAAAGCAAATAGACAACTACTCTACACCCCACAAACAAACCCTAGGTTTCCCTAAAGTTGGATATCAGCCTCTCTTGAAAGGAAGGCTTACAAAGGTAGACAAGCCAACAAATTTGGAATGAAGAGACTGAGGAATAAGACTGACATAAACAAAGGTCAAGAAGTCCCAAGTATCAATCTAAACCTACAAACAGAGGTTGCTCAGTACCTTGTCCGACAAGGTCAAGCCAAATAAGGAGGTGGGGGGAAGGTAGCAAAAACAAGTTCAAAGACTTGAAAGAGACTTACAAGATAGACAAAGAGCACTTAACAGAGATAAAACAACCTCTTAGGAGTCATGCACATGCAGAGGACCCTTGAAGACCCTACAAAATCCCTCAAATCACCCAAAAACCCTAAAAAATGATGAAAGAACACAAATTCAGGTGCATACGCGGGTTGCCTTAAGGCAGGTCATGTATGACACATGGGTTGCAGGTAGTGAAAGTCGCGTATGGATGACAAAATGCACAAAAAGGATAAAAAACTGACCTAGGAAGGAAGGAAAGGTGTTCCAACAAACTCAAAAGTGTTCCTAACTTGTAAGAAAGCCCTAAAACTTTACAAAAGGATGAAAGAAAGACAAAGAAACCCCAAACAGACAAGGCTCTCCCCAGCAGAGTCGCCAATTCTATTGTAAAGGAAAGTATCCTATGGCTGGGGTTTAAGAGGCCATCAACATACTAGGGTTGAAAGGTGGATGCAAATGGTTCTGCAAGTATATATAAGCAAGTTTCAGAGATTGGAATGGTTCATACCTTAGCCAAATGAAGGTTGATCCAAGTAGCCCTTCAATCCTCTTCTTGCTCCTCTTGCTCCAAGAGACCTGCAAAATGAATTATACCTTCCTCAAACCAACATGACCACATATAAAGCAATGTTAATCAAATAAACATGAAATAATGATCCTACTAACATCATCATATGATCATAAACAGATATTCAATCACACATTGAATAATGATTTGGGAAGAAAAGGGCATCGCATCTTTATTAATCTGGAAAACAAGTACAAGTATACCTTCTCTTCAAGTTTGGCACCTCACAAAACCTTGATCTGGTTCTGTTGCTTCTCTTCTCCATGGAACTCAACCTCCAAGCTCTACAACACAAAGGGATGATTTCCAAGGCAAAGGTGTGGGAAAAGAGAGTCCCAATTCCTCCAGAATAATGGTGCAAAGATTCAAGTCCCCTCTCATAGACCTCCCTACCTCTATTTATATGTTTAATGAAGAGTTAGGGTTGAAGACAAAGTAGTTATAACTGAAGAAGTCAATTGCATAACTACCCAAACTACCCAAATTTCAAAATTCATATTTTTTTGACATTTTTAAGAGGCATACGCAGGTTGCAGAAACAACAGTCACGTACACGAGGAGTGCACATGGGTTGCAATGCAGAAAAGTCGCATACACATAAAAAACTCATTTTTAGGGTATTTCTGGGCATTTTCAAACTTTGGTTTCTTCTAGAAAGTTTTAGCTAACAAAAGTATCTTTCCAATGGTGTAGAGATAAGGTCAAACAGAGTTACAAAACTCAAGATATGGGTCCTCCAAGTTAGGTGTTTTTTCAGTGACTTTCATGAAGTGTCGACATGCGACGAAAACATAGGAAAGTGGTCACAGGTAGAGATTTGTCATTTTGAGCTATAAAAAAATTCCAAATCGAATTCTTACAATATAGAAATGCATTTATTAAAATTTCCCCTGATTATCTATCCCGTCAAAACTAATTGAAATGAATTTACATCAGCAACGACCGTAGTGGTTCATAATAAAATGTAATGGCTTAGTTCTAAACAGCATAGACAGCTACTAAATCTAACTTCTCAATGGATGAATATCACAGCTCAGGACCTAGAAATGCACAACTAAGGTAATAGATGACATGCTCTTGGAGATAGCCATCTTCCGAAACTATGACAATACCAACCATGGGATTCGATGCGTACAGATATAAGTGAGACTCTCTACTGTAATCTGGTGGGCCAATCAAAGGAGCTATCAATAGGTCCTTTTTAAGGGCTTCAAAAGAATCTTGAGCAGCTTCATTCCATTTAAATGCAACATCCTTCTTAAGAAAATGCATGAATCCTTTGGTTATCTTAGCATAATTTACAATGAAATATATCAGGAAATTAGCTTTTCCTTTTAGACTATGAAGTTGAAAAATAATATGAGAAGGAGGAAGATTTACAATGGCCTCTACTTTCAATGGATTGACCATGATCCCTTCATTGGATACAATGAAACCTAACAATATTTCGGATTCGACACAAAAATACATTTGTTTTTATATAACCAAAAATTATAATGCATGCATTGCTCAAACACAAGTCATAAGTAATCGGGGAGGTCTCATCTCTTTCGAGATCGAGTGGGTAGATCATCTAGATATGGATCTAAAATGTGTTTGATATTGTGAAAATCAAAACTCATGGTGCGTTGGAACATGGATCCTTTTTTTTTCAAACCAAATGGCATCTTCCAATAAGCGAAAGTATCCCAAGGACAAATGAAAACAGTTTTATGTTGATCTTCAAGTTTAATTTGGATTTGTTTATAGCCCTAAAATCCATCCATAAAAGAGAATAACTTTATTTCGACACACACATCAATAATTTGATCAATAAATAGTGTGGGTTTGTTGTCCTTGGGATAGGCCTTGTTCAAATTGTGAAAATAGTACAGACTCCAATAGTAGTGTGCTTTTTGTTTACCAGAACTGGGTTGGACACCCATTTTGTCATAGTGATAGGGTAGATAGATTGGGATTTTAATATTTTTTCGACCTCAGCTTTGACAGTGGCTACTTTCCTAGGATTTACTGGATGAATATTTTTTGGAACAAGTCTAGCATTTGGATATGTTTGGCTTTCATGTTCAATGATGGATCAGTTGATTCCTGGCATATCCGCATATGACCAAGTAAAAACGTCATGAAATTCCTTGAACCACTCGGTATAGATGTGGAATTCTTCATCTGAGCATTTTTCACTAATAAAAGTATTTTCCATGACATTGGGGTCCTTTAGAAATGTTGATCGACATATTTTTGGAAATATTTGTCATAGTTTCTTCAGCTTAGATTCCCTGCTTTGTTAAAGGATTTATGGGCCAATTCGTATTTCAAAGTAGTCTCACATGAAATTCCTTGTTTTCAATCCTCTCTAACACTGGAAGAAAATAGGAACGATGATACATATCTTCCCAAGGTTTATCAAGGAATGTCGTAGCTTTCATAATGGATTCATCTATAGGTAAAACCATGTCTAAATGGTCCATATAATGGGAAGAATTCAATTCTCATACAGGTGTGTAATCAAGATCTAACTCCTCTATGAATAGGGGATTTGTGATTGAATCGATAGCAGTACTCTGAATGGCCTAGTAAGCTAGCTTTGCTACAGACAAGGGTACTACTAGACGACGATGTTGGGGATCCTCAGCTAACTTATTCATCTAACTCGGTGGGATCCAAGGATCACATCTAACAAATGTTGATTGTAAAGAATCCTAGGATGTACTATCAACACCCTTAACACTAGTTGAACTAATATGGTTAATAGGAGAAGGAATATTAAAAATTCCCATAAGCGATGGATACATATCTACACCTAAAACATTAGTTACTGGATTGGTATGATCAATCAATGGGATGTTGGAATCAATGGAAGTTGGGGTAGTGTTCCAAGTATAAGATAACTGGTCGATTTTAACGGTTTTTCCTTCATGGGTAAAAATTAGAACCCAGCATACAGACAAGGGAATCTCCTGCATAGCAAAGTCCAATTCCTAGCTAACAATAAATTATAGTCAAGAGGAGCGTCTACTAGTTCAAATTCCACTGAAACCATTTTTCCTCCTATCAAAATGTAAAAAGATGGAATAATTCCATGAGGTCAAAAGGACCTTTCATCAAATGTGGTAAGTATGGTTGTACAGGAGAATAAATATGGAGACCCTAAATATTTTCAGCAAGAAATAGCCATGAAACATGTAGATTCTCCTTCATCAATAACAGTTCATCCAATGGTTTTAGAACCATGGACTACGTTGATTTGGAGAGCCACAAGATAGGGTAAGCGAGGATTGACATATAACATATCAAACTTTTCCATTAATCGTTCTAGGATTCAATGCTTCCTAAAGCATCTAGGAGTGTGTTACATCATACAAGGTGTTTGGGACAATTATTCAGCAATAGAATAGTTGACAACAGTCCTAGCATTAGGATTGTGCATGGCTGTTTTGTAGAAACATTTCGATATATTTGGAATAACATCCGTAGGTTTCCCTATATGGAGAGGTTTTTGTGCATCAATATTTTCTTTCTCCTTTGACAGTGCTTCATGTCTATATGTTTTCACTCGAGTAGTCAACAAGAAATAGCCATGAAACATGTAGATTCTCCTTCATCAATAATAGTTCATCCAATGGTTTTAGAACCATGGACTACGTTGATTTGGAGAGCCACAAGATAGGGTAAGCAAGGATTGACATATAACATATCAAACTTTTCCATTAATCGTTCTAGGATTCAATGCTTCCTAAAGCATCTAGGAGTGTGTTTCATTATTAAGGGAAAATTTGCAACACCTATAGAGCATACATCATACAAGGTGTTTGGGACAATTATTCAGCAATAGAATAGTTGACAGCAGTCCTAGCATTAGGATTGTGCATGGCTGTTTTGTAGAAACATTTCGATATATTTGGAATAACATCTGTAGGTTTCCCTATATGGAGAGGTTTTTGTGCATCAATATTTTCTTTCTCCTTTGACAGTGCTTCATGTCTATATGTTTTCACTAGAGTAGTCAACAAATTATTCGAAGCTACCATATTGATATAATATTGATCAGATGATGAGGCATTTTGGGTGTCGTCACTAGAAATGGATTTATCAGAAGCCGTATTTTTTCCTTTTGGGAAAGGATATTTTAATACATCAACTTGTTATTGTTGCAAAAGCTTCTAAGGTTGTTTAATCAAGGGGCATTGATGCATAAGGTGGTACCCTTTGCAAATATCACAAGGAAACATGACCTTTTTGCATTCTTTATTACCCCCCTTAGCATTATTATTTGGTTTGGTATTGCTTTGATTTTCCTCACCTTTCTTTCCCATATTATTATTTTTATTTCCACTAGGTTTCTAAGTACCTTTTGGAATTAAATGCACATTTTTACAGTAGTTGTTTGAGAAGGGGGAGTGCGGTCTTAGCTTCCTCTCCTATAAAGCACTTGGAAAATATTTTTTTAATTTTTTTTTCAAGTGCTTCTATAGTAGAATTGTCAACTAAACCAACAATGAAATCAAGATGTGGTCTAGGTGTAGGCTTGGTAGGATCAGTGCTCGACCGTGGAGCATCTGAAATAATTTCGTACAGGATCCTAGATTATGAATAAATCAAATCCAATTGTTGGGCCTTGAAAATGGCCTCTTCCTCGGTTGTAAACCCCAAAGTGGAAACATCTTTGGAGATGTAAGGTAACTGTGAATTCAAGAACCAGTCTACAAAAAACCAGGAGGTATAGCAGCCTTGATCATCCTCTTCCTCCTTCATCACTCTTGGATATGATTTTAAATGTGAGTGGCTTTGGTCTGCATGAAAGTAGAAAATAGATCTATGTCGGCATGATACCGAACATGATTTGGAATTGGTTAAGGAATATTGTCACCAAATCATTGAATCGATGGTAAGAAACTAATGGAAACTCAATGTACCACTTTTCTACTACCCTCGTAAGGGTTCTTTGGAAAATACTCATCCTAATCGAATCGTCAATTAGTGAGTTCGAGGAGAACCATAGATGAAAATATGTGACATGGTCACTTGTTATTAAATTGAGCACATAGATCTATGGACAAAAACACAACTCACATGATATATCACACAATTTACTCAGTTATTGAAGAATGAAACAGTGCAAAAATGGCTTGCATCTATGAATGCTTTTCATTAATCAAAGAGTAATTAGATAGATCATTACAATGAAGTACAATGGTTTTAATAGCCACAAGCAATTCGAATCCACATGAGGAAATTTGAATTGATTAGACTCTACTTGACTGTAGGTAACCAAGACCTTGTCTAAATCACTATCGGAGGACTCAATAGTTAACTGACCTTGTCTAAACCATAACCGGAGTTCATCGGAGCTCTAAAACACAACTCAAGTGTTACATTCAGTGTTGACTAAGGTTAACTGACTGTGGTAGGTGAGCAATGTGCCCCACATGAGTGTAGTCAAGTAAACCTAGCGCTAACTAAATGTAGAGGACTAGAACTTAATGTAACTGACTCCTAACTTAGCTTGGCTAGTCATCAACTGAAGTGAACTAACCTTGGTTGGTTTCGGCATTCCCAGTGGCTTCCTAAATTGTAGGGATTGGTCTAGGAGGCTCCTAAACTGATGCAATCAAGTGCAATCAGTGGTAGTGAACCTCAATTAGTGTTCCTCAAACTTTAGTAACTAAAAAATGTTCCCCAATTAAGTCAAGTGGACCCAATGGTGTTAATGACTATAAATAGACTGGATGGACTCTCGATTTAGACATGACTCTCGATTTAGACATATGACCAAATTTGGACAAGGGAGGATTAATAATCCTAACACCCCCCCTGAATGCTAACTTGGAAAAACTGTGGGCCCTGGTAACTAAGACCATAGGTCACCCATTATATCAAGTAAAGTAAAGTAACTGCTCAAAAACAAGGTGCTGGGGAAAAACCACATGGGAAAAAATCCCCCCTTCTAATTAAGCAGGTAGAATCAGGATCAATCTGGTTCTTCTGTGCATAGGTATCCTGGGGCCTGGCATGTGAACCTCTCCATCATTATGTCTGGATGAATCTTCCTCTTTGGAAGAAGAATGATATGCTCAACTAAATCAGAAATATAGATAACTGCCGGATGAAGACTGGACCCATGTAGAGCAACTGAAGTCAACTGAAAAGTGAGAAAAGGTTCTTGAGAATTCATAGAATGTGAGGAAAACTCAAGAAACTGATATGTTTCATCCATGAAAATCAAACCATGAGTGGTAAGAACATCCCCAAGTTTTAGGAGCAGGTGTCCAGGCGGATGCAGAAAATCTTCCTCTTTACTAGTTCTGTGAGGAGATGAGCATGTGATTAATGGTAGAGAAGCACTGGGACTATTGAGAGCGAATGATTGAGCTCCATAGTCTGATATATCTTCTGAAATATATAATGAATCACATAATAAAATATCAGCAACCTCATATGAGGAAACCAACACCAAATTCCCATCAACAGTTTTGAAGAGAAAGTGCGGTACTTGATTTTTCACACCGGAATTGGTGAGAGCAGCTACAAGCATGACTGAAGGATTTTGGATTTTAAAATACGAACCAAATAATATCAGATCAGAAATTAAATCAAATCTAAATAGGTTTAAAACAGATCAAAAACTGTGAAATGGAATCAAATCCCCAGCAGCAGTTTTGTAGGAGACTTGCGGTACTTGTTTCTTCACACCGTTGATGAGAACAACTACAAGCGGTACTGAAAGATTATGAATTTGATATATTAAACCAAGAAATATCAGATAATATCTAAATAACATCATATCAGATCCAATAAGTTTAATATCAGATTCAAATAAATGGATAACCGAGACGGTGGATGCACAGCTTTTTTCTTCTTCAAAATTCTGAATTTTGGTGGATGCAATCCTACAAGAATTTGCTGGAAAATATAGATCATGGAGAGCGAATGGATCACTCTGGTAATATGATATTTCTTCCAAAATATCCAAGGTATCACATATTTTCACACCAACAGCAACATTAGAGGGAGAAAAATCAAATTTCTCTTCACTTTCGGAAGCAATTACTGGTAAATTTTGCACATAATTTAAAGGAAAATCACCGGTGAATGTTTGCATGGAAGTGCAGCAGAATTTTTCTTCAATATCAAAGATTTGAATGTCTTTTTCTGTTTCAGCAATATGAGAATATGAGATATCAGAGATCTCATGAACTTCTAGAGCATCAGGAGAAGGAGTCACTGCATGGAGACTGTCTTCAATTCGAATTGACTGTGTAGAAGCTTCTGCTTCTTCTTTATCTTGAACAAATTAATCAGAGAGAGTGGAGGCCGAGATTTTTGGATCAAGGATGCTTATGGTGCTGGATGTGCTCTCCAAAGTGCTATTATGATCCTCATAAATCATTCCAAAGGTTCTTTCCAATCTTGTCCAGAGTTCCTGTGGATCTTTAATAGATCTACTGAGGTAGTGCAAGCTAGGAGAAAGAGCCGGTTTCATTATTTCAAAAGCTACATCCTTTGCATTTAGCCAGTCATTTTCACTCTCAAAATAATTTCTACTGATTCCATTAGACACCCAAAGGAGATCTTGTCTTTTCAGAAATATAATTATCTTCACCTTCCATTCATAATAGTCTGAGGATCGGGTCAGAAGAGGAACTGATGAATCCATTCGAAGTTGTACGTGCAAAACAAAAAAAAGGGCACCGTAAGGTCAAACAGCCTGCACTTTTGGAATTTTCTTCACACCCAGCTTAGTTAATCAAGCAAGCTTGATCAACAATTCCTTTGCTTGGGATATTAAGTGGTAAATTCTCCGCTTCTGGTGCAATGCTAGGAGGAGCAATTTTGCTCAAAAAATGATCCAATAGGAGATCTGAGGAGGAGAAGTGCCTTGTCTATCGAGGCTCTGATACCATATTAAATTGAGCACATAGATCTATGGATAAACACACAACTCACATGATAGATCACACGATTTACTCAGTTATTGAAGAATGAAACAGTGCAAAAATGGATTGCAGCTATGAATGCTTTTCATTAATCAAAGAGTAATTAGATATATAATTACAATGAAGTACAATGGATTTAATAGCCACAAGCAATTCAAATCCACATGAGGAAGTTTGAATTGATTAGACTCTACTTGACTGTAGGTAACCAAGACCTTGTCTAAATCACTATTGGAGGACTCAATAGTTAACTGACCTTGTCTAAACCATAACCGGAGTTCATCGAAGCTCTAAAACACAACTCAAGTGTTACATTCAGTGTTGACTAAGGTTAACTGACTGTGGTAGGTGAGAAATACGCCCCACATGAGTGCAGTCAAGTAAACCTAGCACTAACTGAATGTAGAGGATTAGAATTGAATGTAACTGACTCCTAACTTAGCTTGACTAGTCATCAACTGAAGTGAACTGACCTTGGTTGGTTTCAGCACTCCCAGTGGCTTCCTAAATTGTAGGGATTGGTCTAGGAGGCTCCTAAACTGATGCAATCAAGTGCAATCAGTGGTAGTGAGCCTCAATTAGTGTTCCCCGCACTTTGGTAACTGAAACATGTGCCCCAATTAGGTCAAGTGGACCCAATGGTGTTAATGACTATAAATAGATTGGATGGACTCCTGATTTAGACATGACTCCCGATTTAGACATATGACCAAATTTGGACAAGGGGGGATTAATAATCCTAACACTTGTATCTTCGCCAATTTTTCCTTCAAACTTAGGAATATCTGGAGGTAACTTAATGGGGACATGAAGCAAATATTAATTGTGTTGCATCAGGTCATTCATCAATTTCGATAAGTCGAGCAAGTTCAAAGTTGACAGAAATGGTAATCTAGGTTGTGCAGAAAAAGAATTGGGTTGGTGGGTTTTATGGGGGGAATACACCACCAAGAATCCAAATAGGTTGATTAGAGTTTCCCCCAGTGATGGCGTGTGAAGTGACAACATTCTGAAAATTGTTCCACCTAGGTTGTAGAGGACCTCCCCCCCTTCCTTGTGTCCAATTTAAATGGGATTGAGAAACATTGCCCCCAAGTGGAATACCAGTTGAAGGGATAATAGTATTTCCCCCTCCAATAAATAGTGAAAAATGCATCACTACTAGCAAGTATAGTCATTGATTGGAAATTAAATCATGTAAATGGGTTAGAACCCGAAACAATCCCATTAGGTTGGAAAAACATAGGATTCAAATAAGGATTGGATGGGGAAATGTTAATCCCTTAATGATGACACATCACCCCATATAGTGTGGTTCATTATTCCCTATATTGTGGTGCATTACATATTATTTATGTCGGTTGATTCTATTAGTTGTTATTGTACACATTTGTCTATTATATATAGGAAGGAGATATTCTCATTTTAGTCATCATTGTATCTTATATGTCTTAGGTACTTAGTACATTGTGTAAGGGGCTTCCTACCTCGAAGAGGATTGATATTTATATCTATTCTTCATTTTTAAGGGGTTAATTACTCTTTTATTGTCTATTTATTCTCTTCTTATGGTATTTCTAGGACCTGGTTGCATAACATTTGGTATAAGAGCTCTTCCTTTGGGACTGGCTATTGCAAAACAAGTCATCTTATGATTTTTGGCACAATTTCCACAAGGATTTAGAGATTAAGGTTAAAAAATCACTTCTTAAACAGACCAAACTATCTCCAGTCCGAAATTAATATTCTAATCCATTACCATTTCAGAGATAAGTGCTGAGGAATATATGGTTTTTTATTAGTCCAAAGCCTAGTCTAAAACAAGTGTTCTAGGGAAAAAGGTCATATCTGAGGCATCTAATATCCAAATTGAGTGAAACCAATTGAATCCGAAAGAAGATGGACCAGGTTATCCGTGGTAAAATTTTATCTACAGAAAAAAAATATTGGACATCTGGAATATAGTACAAGTTCTCTCTTATGGATAGGACAAAAATAAGAAGCTTTGGTATATTTGCAGTAATTTTTTTGGCATGCCAAAATTAGGTAATACATGCAGAATTGGAAAGAGGAAGCATCAAGACACCACATGCGAAATTTTCAGACCTAGAGGAGTCGAAATTCAAATTTTACCTCAGTTACAAGTCGACCCAAAAACAAACTTTTAATCAGGGTTTGAAAAGGTACGTCATTTTGCATTTGAATATATTTGAGTAGAAGGATATATTTGTGGTCAATCCTAAGGTGTGATATATATTTATTGTTCAAAATTCCAACAAAAGGAAGTGGAAAGAATCACACTCCACTCAAACCCCCAGAGGATTAATCCTCGACATACAATGAAATGGAAGACAAATCTTTTAGAGTGTCCAAGTTGGAATATATGATTAAAGGAAATGTGAAAATTGATGACTTAGTTAAATTGGAAAATAAGATGGCTAGTAAAGAAGATCTAAAAAGGATGGCTAGCAAATAGGATCTCAAAGGGATGGCTAGAAAATAAGATCTTCAATACTTGGAGGAATTAATTAAGGATATAAAACATATTGTTATTCCTTATGTAGAGGATAAGGAGGAAAAAGAGGACTTATTCCAGTCACATCTGGAGAAATTTGAAAAAAAATTGGAGAGAAAGAAGTTGGAGCCCTCAAAATTTGATGATTCACTACAACATCATGCGTTCAATTCAAGTCCAAGGAACTACTTTATCCCCAATATTGACATGATAAAGTTTGATGGAAAGGATCCAATCATGTGGGATTTTCAGATGGAGCAATTCTTTGATCTACACCAAAGTCCCACTTTGCAAATGGTAAATATTACATCCTTATATTTAGAACCAGATTAATTTGTATGGTACCAATGGCTTTGTGACCATAAAAACGAATCTATTATATCTTGGTCTATATTCATAGAATAATTAATAGAACATTATGGGGATATAAATAGAAACACCTTCTTAATTATCCAGATGGTAAATTTGAAGCAAAAAGGTCCAGTTACAGAGCACATCAAGCAATTTTAGCAGCTAAGTCTCAAAGTGAAGAATATTTCAGAAGATAATTTGTTATATATATTTATTGGAACCTTGAAAGATAACATTCAACACGAGGTGTGTATCTTTGAACCCTCATCCCTAGAGAAGGATTTCATGATGGCAAAGAAGGTTGAAAGTAAAAATATGGCAATGACTACTAGAAAGGCATTCTCCAACACATACAGAGAAAATACTGTTCCCTCTGATAAACCACCACAAAGGTTGACACCCCAACAACTAGTTGAAAGAAGAGAAAAGGGATTATTCTTTAATTGTGATAGCAAGTATAATAACGGAAATAAGTGCAATGAGAAGAAATTATTCTACATATATTGTGAAGAGGAAGAACCAAAATAAGAGGAAGCTTCAAAAGAACCAAAAGAAATAGAAGAGGATAATTCAGAAGAAATTACTGCCACCATATCTTGTCATGCATTGGTTAGATTTAGCAGCACTTCTCAAACTCTCAAGATCAAGGGATAAGTCAAAAAGAATAAGGTAATAGTGTTGATTGATTCTGGTAGTACTCATAATTCCATTCACTGGAAATTAGCCAAAGTTATTAATTACTTTGGATATCTAGCACCAAAGTCTCAAGTAATGATTGTAGATGGCGGACCTATAAATTTCTCAGGGAAATTCCATAATATCAATCTATATATGGGGGAATATGTATTGAATAGTCCAATGATTTCTATCCAAATGGGTGGTGTTGATGTTGTCTTAGGTGTCCAATGATTACAATCATTGGGAACACTGGCTTTTAATTTTTTTTTAAGATCATGAAATTTTCATGGGAAGGAAGGTAATATGAGTTAAATTTTATCACAGGAAAACTAAGCAAGGTGATAAGCTCAAATCGTATGACAAATTTGTTAAAAAATGGACATCAAGGTGTAGTTGCACAATTACTCTCATTAGATGTTCAAACCTCAAAGTTCCCTATCTCCCTAGATCTCCAAAGGGTCATTAATAAACATTCCAAGGTATTTGAAGATATTCCCAAAGTTCTTCCACCTATTTGATACTTTGATCATGTTATACACTTAATTCCAGGCATTTTTCCTCCTAACATCAGACCTTACTGATATCCATATAGCCAGAAGAGTGAAATTGATCATATGGTTGTTGAAATGTTAGAGGCTGGCATAATTAGGCCTAGCCAAAATTCTTACTCTACACTAGTGGTAATGGTACCCAATCCATATGGATCATGGCATATGTGTCCTGATTATAGAGAGATAAGTAATATCACCATTAAAGATAAGTTTCCCATTCCGTTCATTGATGAATTGTTAGACGAATTACATGGAGCAGTTGTCTTCATAAAGTTGGATCTTCGTTACGGGTATCATCATATTTGAATGAAGGATGAAGACATCCCCAAAACAACATTCAAAACTCATGAAGGTCACTATGAATTTTTGGTCATGCCATTTGGTCTCAAATGTGCCTTCCACATTTCAAGGTTTTATGAATTCTATTTTCAAGCCTTTCCTTAGAAAATTTGTGTTGGTATTCTTTGATGATATACTAATCTATAGCAAGTCTTGGGAAGAACATATTCAACATGTTTACAGGGTACTAAAACTACTAAAGGAGAAATAAATATATGCAAAACCCTCAAAATGTTTCTTTGGGATAAAGGAGGTAGATTATTTGGGTCATATTCTATCTAATGAAGGTGTCAAGGTAGACGCTAACAAAATTAAATCCATGATGCACTGGTTGATTCCCAAAACCCTGAAGAATATTCGAGGATTATTAGTTATGACATGGTACTACCACAATTTTGTTTTGAACTATGGAAGAATATAATATCCTCTAACATCGTTACTAAAGAAAGATGCATTTTCTTGGATTCCGGAGGCAACTCAAGCTTTTCAACAACTCAAAGAGGCCATGTGTAAAGCTTCAGTTTTGGCGACACCAAACTTCACAAAAACCTCTTTTGTGGAATGTCATGCTTCAAGAAATGGAATTGGAGTTGTACTAATGCAAGAAGGACACCCTCTTACCTTCACAAGTCATCCAATCAAGGGAAAGAACTTTAAAAAGCCCATTTACAAGAAGGAAATTTTGGTGATACTACATGCCTTGAAGCAATCGTGCCCCTACCTTATAGGGAGACATTTCAAGGTTAAAATTCATCATGATAGCCTTAAATACTTCTTGGAACAAAGGATATATTCTGAAGAGAAACAAAAATGAGTGACAAAGATGTTGGGATATGGCTTTGAATACATCTACAAAAAGGGGAAACAAAATGTTGTCATGGATGCACTCTCCTGGAAAGATGAGGATGTTAAAGCAATACTCTATGTTATCTCTATCATCCAACCATATTAGATAATCGAGCATGGGACGAATGGAAAAATGACGAAGGAATATGGACATTTATTCAAAATATGCAGCAGGATACCACTACCTCTAATACATTTAGGTGGAAAGATTACTTTCTACGGTACAAGGATCACTTATATCTTGGTAAGAGTTCCATACTCAAGAAAAGGGTATTTTTTGAATTACACTCCTCATCGATAGGAGGGCCCTCGGGTTTCTTAAAAACCTACCACAAGGTAAAGAAATAATATTTTTGGGATGGTCTTAAAAATGATGTTCAAAAAATTGTGACAGAATGTTTGGTTTGCCAACAAAATAAAGTGGAAACAATTAATACCACTGGTCTCTTACAACCACTTTCCATTCCAATCCAAAGGTGGACATATGTTTCAATGGATTTTATCACAGATTTACCAAATTATGAATGAAATAGTTTCATCATGGTGGTTGTTGATAGACTTACTAAATATACACACTTATGTGCACTATCTCACCCCTTCAAAGAAAGCACGGTCACCAATTCTTTTATGAAGACAATCCAAAAACTACACGGTACTCCAAATATTATAGTAAGTGGCAGGGATCCTGTTAGTGGATTATTCTACAACTGAAGCAATAGAATACTCTCCTATTTATATGGGGTGGGTGAATCCCAATTGATATAAAACAAATGAATTATCACAATAACCTTAAGATCTTAAACCTTCTTTCATGGGGTTTGAGAAGAGGAGGAAGAGAGGGGAAAACCTCTTGTAGACTTGAAGTTTGTTGGAGTTCCTTGATGACTATCCTTGCAGCTCCTTGAATCTCCTTCAAACCTGCAAAACTTACCACAAAATCCTTCCTACTATCCTACCAAACTATCTTTGATAAATATGGGTTAGATCTAATTGCCTACCAATTCTACATCAACATAAAACTTGAAGGGAAAACATTGAATAAGAATTGGGAAGAAGACCGAATTGATTCATAATAGATGAATATGGATAAATACTTACAACCCTTGCAAGTGCCTTCCTTCTCCATAGCCTAGACCTTCTCTTGTACCATCCATGCCTTTGATGCCCAGAAACTTTGTAGTTGAAAAGTGATTTCCAACCCTCAATTCCTACAGCATTCCTTTGATCTCTAATTTGTCTCCTCTAATTCACCTCATATTCCTTCCTTTTATAGGATTGGTGTTTGTGCATCCAATCTCTTAACCATGAATGTGGGATTAGGATTTTTGAAGCTTTTTTATTATTTCTTTCAAAAACCCACTTTACCTAGTTTTTAGGCATCAAACTTGATTTTCAATATTTCTAGGACAATTAATACCCATGTTAGGCATTTTTTCCACTATGTGAATTATAGGAACTATGTTTTGTCCCTTAAGTGGTCATGGACTTGGCCTCTTTAGGGATACCCTGTCTTTAAAAATTTCTTCCTTTGTAGAAGCAATGCTGAAATGAGAGATTGAAGATCTCAATTGTTCCAAAACTATGAACTTCTAGTTGCGAGAAATAGAAATATGTTTTCAGACCAACACTCTCAAGGGTGTTAATTTTATTGTTAACATATGCTCCCTAATTTGTGAGGTTTGAATCTATGCTGAGGGTCGAAATACATTGATAGTTATTTTATTTTAATACTCTTCATACCGATACTCTTTAATGATGGATATAGGATGGTAAAGGAGTAGGATATTGAGCTTAGGATTTGAAAAGAACCTGCAAGTCAAACAAGGAAATAAACCAATTATACAATATATTCTTGAGGTAGGCATACCCATTCTCAGCCGTAAACAAGCATGGCCACGAATAATACACAGTGGATCCATGTCAAAAGGAAAAACTGTATACAAGACATTTTTTATGAGTGAAAAATATCCATGTATTTATGGTGATTCGACATGGTAGTCTAATCTTGCACAATTCACGCAATGCATCGATGAGTGATACAACTGTTTTTTCCAAGGTATTCAAATAAACCAGCGATAGTATGAGTTTATATCATGCGAATAAATGAGTTGATGTCGAGCATAATAAAACACCATCTGATTACTGTTCATTGATGTATACCATTAACAAATGCGAGGAATCCCACCAATAATGATGATGGACTCCAAGGTACTCAAGTAAAAACTAACAAGTGTGAATATGTGTTCTGGATTCGAACACTTGTAGAATCAAACAATTAGGGGTCATTGATGTATACCCACTGTCATTTGCAAGGAATCTTGCTACTAATGACTCCAAAATCCAAGGTACTCACTAGGGTTCATAGATCCATTTCCTATATCCATTTCATCAGAAGGAGGGCCTTAATGCATCCCACATCAACTGACATGAAACTGAGATCAATAGGATGATATAATTTGGTAGAGCTGCAAGATCCAACACTATATACTGACACAAGGAAGGACAACATGATTGGTCAAGAATATTTGAGGAATGTCCTACACTGGTTTGAATTCCCTTGAACACATAACATGACGCATAGTGACACTTGTAAACATGATACTTGAGTAACCAATCATTGTGAAATTCGCCAATTCCATATGAATTAACGAAATATCCATAGATGACAGGAAGGATAACCTATCGATGGATATATGTTCAAATTATGGGCACAACTTCCTGAGTCAAATGTAAATGGTGTACTTATAATTGATTTATTCCAGTCTCCCCTTGTAACAGTCTCTTACTAGACTGTCACAGGATTTAGTTGGTTCTATATTTAGCAGAACCGCTAAATCTAACCAACCCAGCCAAATCCCAGAAAATGCTCTACAAAAGAGCAGAATTTAATTCTGCGCTAAACTGGATCTCATAAACATTTCACGTTCATCCTTTTGTGTCAATCAGTTCGCTATTTCACCGAGTGAAATCCTTCACAAGCGTTGGATCGTGATCCACCCAAATCAACGGTGAACTCCAAAATACTATAGAGTGGATTACATTAAAATTATGCTTCCAGCCTCTCCTCTTAACTTCCTTTCTAGTTGGATCAACGAAATCGCTGATGACCGTCATATCTGGATCGACGGTGGACTCCAAATGTCATAGGGTGATTTTTATTTAAATTTCGTGCACATGAGAACTTTCTTCAATCATGCCAGTTCTCCCAATGAAATCACTGTCATCCTTCGATCTTCTCCAAGATCAATCTCAGTCGTCGATCAATGAGGTACTTTTCCATGATCACTTCTAATTTTGCAAATTTGACACCCTTTTAACTTCCATTAGAGAGAATTTGAGGTAAAAAATGGGCCTCCTAAGAGATGTACTACAAAGATAAAAGATATATTAAAATATTATGAGTTATGGGTTTTATGGGGTAGGTATATATGACAACTCACCTCCTACACTACTTTTTATGCACAACATAAATAACCATGTTTGAGTTACTTTTCTAAATTGGCTATAAATAAAATTAATGAAATAACTCTACAATGGTG
>LPNX010199711.1:139445-184667 GCA_001517045.1 Pseudotsuga menziesii | reverse complement strand
GGATGATGTCATCTACTAGAATGTAATTGGTTGATTTTTATAGTACATTTTGGTCCTTTTGAGGCCCATTTTTGACCTCAAATTCTCTCTAATGCATGCTCTTTCACTAGCGAAATGGCCCTTGGTCATTGATCTTATGCCAACTCTAATCTCTACCACACAATCAGTATTCATGTGAACAATTTAGCTTAGGAAAGGTTGGGTTATATCAGGTATAACTCCAACTTGTGAAACCCATCTTCAGCCGTGGATTTGTGTCTACCATGATCTCGACCATCCAATCCTGCATAGACTTAAACCTCCTTTACCGTCGATCCTTGCAGTGATAGATCATTGCTCCATAACCTGCGATGGGGTTATTCGTTCATGAAATCTCAATTGATTATTCACCTTACTCTCATTCGATTGATCATAGAATCGATAAATCGATCTCTGTTTCTCTCCATTTCAGAAACCCTACTTCACACACAGGCTTATCAACTATTAACAGAGAATTAATCAAGCATTCATTTCATGAAACCACACATTCAAACAGAATTATAAGTACACACAATGATTATGCTTAAATAGGTTATTTCATTCACGCACTAAAACTATACATACAGACTTGTCTCAGAACCTGCATTCTGGTTTCGTTAGGCCTGATACATCTTTAATTGGCCTCTTCTCTGATTCCTACAAATATTACTAACCTCTCTATATATTCACTATATATTATCTCTATATCTCCTACCTCTTATGCCTCATAGGATTACATATATATACAATTGGAGTCATGAAGCAATTTTGGTTCAGATCCCCATCATATGCTAACTAATCCTAATTAGAGAAAACCCTTAAGCCTATCCTATGATTCGCTACCACTAATTGAGGACTTTGTTACATGATTCATCAATTGACCCAATGAATCACTCATCCTCTTAGTGACTCGCCTAAATGACTCGTCATCTATCTAGAATCAAATAAAACATAGGTTTATTTACAATGAAATAGTTTAAGGACTTATGAAATGAAGACCCCTTCTAGTTCTAATCAAACATTGAACTTATAGTTTAAATGGAGAGCAGGATACTCCTGCATTAGACTCCATAGGAAGAAATAAATATGACCTCCCGGTCATAACCTTCCATATTCAGTATGCATGGATCCCAAACCTTGTTCTGTAGATGATCATCCATCTCATCATGTTGTTTTGTCTTGGTCATCTTCATTTCTCCTAGTTTCCAAATTTTATCGTGCAATGCTCCACTATATTTGCTTCTACAATCTTCTTTTGTCATCTGTCTTTTGCTACTATTTTGTCCATTTTCTCTACCGATGAAAATATTCATTCATTTCTCATGCCTTCTCCGAGACATATTCACCATTAGCAACCTTAATTCTTCAATCTCCATATCCAATCTATCCTTTGGTCGGTACACCTGCACCTTCTTTTTCTGAAACTGCTGCTATTCTCTTGACTCTCTGCTACTATCCACTAAATTATAAAATAATTCATTGTTTTTATCTACTATCTTCTCTTTTCCAATGCTGAAATCAAACATTAATTAGTCATTTTTATCAATCCTTGGATTGATCAACCAATCTTCTAACATTTCTAACTCTTCATTATACTTTATGAGGTTAGAAAGATTCTCTTTGTCTTCACTAGCCAACTCTGCAACAACAAATTTCTTTATATATTGATCACCCTTTTGAGACAATATAGTCTCCTCCTGTACCATGACAAATTTCTTCCTCGGTCTGTCAGCAACACCACTATCCAAATATGCAAGTGTTCTCTTTTGTTTATCTCCAAGAGACCATGTCATCTCGCCCTTCAATCCCAGAACAAAATTTTGGCTTTGTTCCATGTCAAGAATACATGGATGCTCTCCTTATTTTTATTTTACCTCTGGGACAACCTCACAAGGTTCATCACATATTATTCCTGTAGATATACACAATTTATTAATTTCAAAAATATTGAAATTATTATCTTCCATTGACCCTCTCATCAGCTTATTATTTTTCTGATATGAACTCTCCCAAGAGTTGATGATACTTTCAGCTATTCCCTCTCTTGCACCATATTTTTCTAAGATGATTTTATGTTCTTCTCCAAAATAATGAGCATATTCTTTTGTCAATGGTCCAATTCTGATCTTTCCTTTCTTCCTCAAAGCATCCATCCTATGCTTCACAACCTGCATAGACACATCATCTAAGTGTTCTCCAATACCTGCAATCATACACCAATAATTAGTTTCAAAAATATGAGACCCTAAAGTCCCTGTTGATATTCTCTCTGACATCCCCCTGTTGTGTTGGTATGAACACAACATCAATCTATCACCATCACCTATTTCATCAGCAGTCTAAGCTATAAGTTGTATACATTCTTCATATGGTACCCTATCATTTCTTGTTAAAACATAATCATGTTTTGCTATCATATTTTATTTTTCTTCATACTTTATGACAATCCAAGGTGACTATTCATCTTTTTCCTTCATCAGAATGTAATTCTGATTTTTCTATGTAGAAATTTCTTTGCGCATTTCTTTTTCTTCCTTCATCTTCAGATCATCTTCAATTGACTATGTTCCTCGATCAAGCAACTCATCAATGATTTTATTTTGCTATATCACTTCTGAACTTTCCTCATTTGAGAGACTTTCTACATCATAATTGACTTCACCAAATTTTAAGACAGTTTTAAAAGAATGCCTATCATCTGCAACAAAACCTGTAATCACAAACAAGTCATCAAGCTCAAAAACAAAAGACATTTTGGTCTCATTCAGCCTCACAGTCATCTGCTCCATAAGTTGATTTGTACTCCTTACAGGATTCATGAGATTCTCAATTGGTCTCTCTTTTTCTGCTTCATCATCCCCTCCAAGAAAAGGACCCTGTCCAGGTTCATAATATGAAACCTCCATCTTAGATTCAACTTCTCTGAGCTCTTTCTTCAATCCATCAAACATATTTTGTTGTAGCTTCACCTGTAGTGAATTCCATCTTACTTTTCTTTTCATGACCCAACCATACCTCTGGTTCTCTTCTTTAGTATTTTTTTGCATATGCTTCTCAAAGCACAAAATGTCTCTTGCTAACTCTAGCAATTCTTTGTTACTTTCTTCTTGACTCTCTTTCTTCCTTCTTCTACGGTGGATTTTCTATGAACCCCTGCAATGACCTTCAATGGTCATTGTTTCTGTCTCCTTCTCCTCTTTTGTGAACTTCATCATGTTCACTTGTGGACTGTAACTGAGCCTTCACCTCCAACAAGTCTCCATATTTGTCTGCTTTACCTCAACAATCTATCTCTCCTTGAGCTTGTCCTTTTGGTATCTCCAGTCCTCTCACTAGAACCTTTTGAGCATCTCCTTTGCTCCTCTTGGCTTCTATAGGTCCACTCCTCTTTTGAGAACATGCATTATTCCTCTTTTTTCCAAACTCTGTTGGATTTCTCAAGTTCTTCTATTTCTTCCTCTTCCCTCTAAGAGTTCACAAACTATTTATCAAGAATACATTTACCCTTGATATATCTCCTCTAGTTGCCACTTGCTTCTGTCAATTTACTCTTCTCAAGAACATAATTATTCTTGAGCACAACTCTCCCAATTGTTATTGTTGCAATATTTCATTGCTACCTACAATTTGTCATCAATCATCAATTATCAAAAATGATAATCTCATACCTTCAAAGATTATTGTCTTGATATTTTTCATCTGCACTTTTCTTTCTTGGATTTGGTTTATAGACACGGTCTACAATTTTTGCTACTGCATAGCCTATACTCATCCCCTCCAATATATGTTATGATCCCTTGCACAAGACTGAGCATAACACACTCACAATTATCAGTCTTCAAATTCAATAACAATTTCCATAAATTATTTACCTTCTCTTTCTTCAATTGCTCAAGAGTTGTTTGACTCAATATTCTTTTCATGCATCATAACTCCATGCTTGTATCTATCAAATCCTCTTAAGTATTTCTTCTGGAATATCTTGTGGCTAACATCAATTTAAATCACACAATGCACATCCTCTGTCTACAATTTAAATCAATTATGAATACTCTCACCTAACTAACCCTCTCAACATAATTGTTAGTCTTCAATTTCAAAATGAATTGAAAAATCAGAAATTGATTTATCTCTTGGCTCTGATAATCATTACGCAGAATCCTTGTTCTGCTCTGATACCACTCTGATGCCAAGATCCCCTTGTAGAAGTATCTTAATGGACTATCACAGGATTTAGTCTGTTCTATATTTAGCATAACCACTAAATCTAACCAACCCGACCAAATCCTAGGTAGCGCTCTACAAAAGAGCTGACTTCAATTCTGCGGTAAACTGGATCTCATAAACATTTCACATTCAACCTTATGTGTTAATCACCTCGCTAGTTCAACAAGCGGGATCCTTCACAAGAGTTGGATATTGATCCACCCAAATCAATGGAGGACTCCAAAAGACTATAGAGCAGATTACATTAAAATTCTTCTTCCATCATCTCCTCTTAACTTCCTTGCTAATTGGATCAGCGGAATCACTAATAACCGTCAGATCTGAATTGATGGTGGACTCCAAATTTCATCGGGTGAATTTTATTTAAATTTCACGTACATGAGAAATTTCTTCAACCGTGTTAGTTCTCCCAGCAAAATCGCTCTCATATGTTGATCTTCTCCAAGATTGATCTTAGTCGTCGATCAATGAGGTACTTTTCCACGATCACTTCTGATGTTGTGAATTTGAAACCCTTTTAACTTTTGTTCTCTTTCACCAGCAAAGTGACCCTTGACCATTGAACTTTTGTCAACTCTAATCTCTATCACATGATATGTATTCATGTGGACGATTTAGTGTAGGAAAGGTTGGGTTATCTTAGGTATAACTCCAACTTGCAAAACCCATCTTTAGCCATGGATTTTCTTCTACCACGATCTCGATCATCCAAGGCTGCATATACTTAAACCTCCTTTATCATCAATCCTTGCAGTGATCGATCGATGCTCCATAACATGCAATAGGTTTATTCGTTCATGAAATCTCAATTGTTTATTCACCTAACCCTCATTCGATTGATCAGAGAATTGATCAATCGATCTTTGTTTCTCTCCCTTTCAGAAGCCTCTACTTCACACACAGGATTATAAACTATTAATAGAGAATTAATCAAGCATTCATTTCATGAAACCACACATTCAAACATAATTATAAGTACACACAGAGATTATGCCGAAATAAGTTATTTCATTCACACACTGAAACTATACATATAGACTTTTCTCAGAACTTGTGTTCTGATCTCCTTAGGCCTAATACATCTTTAATTGACCTCTTCTCTGATTCCTATAGGTATTACTGACCTCTCTATATCAGACCTATATATATTCTCTATATCTTATCTCTATATCTACTACCTCTTATGCCTCGTTGGCTTACATATATAGACAATTGGATTCATGAACCAACTCCGGTTCAGATCCTCATTATCTGCTAACTAATCCTAATTACAGCAAACCCCTAATCCTATCCTATGATTTTCTACCACTAATTGAGTACTTTGTTACATTATTCATCAATTGACCCAATGACTCACTCATCCTCTTAGTGACTCACCTAAATGACTCACCATCCATCTAGAATAAAATAAAACATAGGTTTTTTTACAATGAAATAGTTTAAGGACTTATGAAATGAAGACCCCTTCTAGGTATAATAAAACATTGAACTAATAGTTTGAATGGAGAGCAGGATGCTCCTGCATCATTGATGCAGGGATATGTTTCATGTTCAAGGGAGAAAAGGACTGACTATTGCCACTTTCTCCATGATGAATTATAAATAGATTCAGTAATCTTCCTTTTTTATGTTTTGTGTTTTTTTTTAATTTTTAGTGATTTTTCATGTATTAGCTCGAAAAAGAATAAAGAATGTTATAGTACATAAGAGAGAATTAGTGTTGCAAGGGTGTGTGAATATGTTTCAAGAGCATGGGTTAGGCCAAGGCAAAGATATGTATGAAAACATGGGTTGAGCTAGTTGTGCACACTCTTTCAAATGTTCCCTCCATAGATAGGCTATTTGAAGTAGGATTACGTGTCGACGGACAGTGAAATAGAACCAAGTAACTAAAGTTTTTATCCAATATTGGATCATGGCCAAGTAGGAAAAAGGAGTTGTGGTTGTACTTCATACTGATTCTTGTGAAAAATATCAAAACCGTAAAACACCATGAATCATGGTCTATCTTTCAAATCCTAGATCAAATAGTTTGAGTATGTCAATTTATCCAACATCCTGTAAAATTAATCATAACCCAACCGTTTAGGTAACCAATAGGATTCAATATATGCATTGAATATATGAAATAACAAAGATAAGAAGAGCACTCATTTTTTACCGTTCTTGTAGGAATCGCCTCTTTCAAGGATGTATCTCAGAAGCAATGAACCATTTACTCGGTAATCTATCAGTTGTAGGTGGGTCTTCATGATGGATCACGAAGTCAAAATAGTTCAAAAGTGTTTTTTGAATTTTCCATATATTTGAATTTTTATGAAAAAAAATTGGATTATTTTTTTTAAAGAAAAATATAAAAAGGGAAAAAGTGTTTATACTAATCTTTTTGGTGTGTGCAAAGTTATTGCAAAAATGTCTTGAACTTAAACACACTTATCGGTTTATGATGTAATCAGTTTTACTTTATACAAAGGAATGTTAGTTCAAATTTTACTTATGCTTTGAAATATTTGCTCAATTATGGTGCCATGCATTCAAAATACATGCTTTCTTTATCGGAATGATGTATGACAAAGATATCAATCAAGTATGTAGTTAGGTAAAGAATCAGCTAGACTATTTGAACTTCTAGGAACATGAATATACTTAATGAATTCAAAATGGCATTCTAGAAGATGAACTCATAGAAAATTTCTAATTAGTGTAGGATCGCGCACCTGATACTAACCATTTAACTGAGATACAACAAGTTGCGAGTCCAGTTTAATAGTAATTCGTTGGATTCCAAGGGTTTTAGCCTCGACTAGAAGCTCAATGGTTGTGCTATACTCTGCAACATTATTTGTCGTAGGTCCAAGGAAATGTCCTCCCAAACTAAGAACTTGATTTCCAGGAGTGAATATTACCCATGCGGCAGAAGCAATGTTCTAAGAGCTACAGATGGCGCCATCTGCATATCCCAAATAAGTGAAATTTTCCAATGACATCTGCCAAGTACAGATACCAAGCAAGATAAGTGTGTGCATGAAATAACTATTGTACAAAAGTTTTTTACATAAAATACAACATAATACGACAAAAATGTTGTGAGGCATCAGTGCCTACACAAAGTATCTCTTCAGATAGAGACTGATCTCCGACAAGGGTTCCCCATCATAATTGACTAACTCATATACACCTATTTTTGACATTGTTTTGACAATAAGTGGGCCAAACCATTTAGGTATAAATTTCCCTTTTTCTATTTTATCATTTTCTTGGTCATAAACCAAAGACAAATCTCCTTCAGAAAAGACTCAAGGACAGGATACTTTGTCATATTCAGATTTGACTCTTTTCTTGTGTGCTTCTACGTTTAATTAGGCCTCTCTTCTAGTTTCATCAAGAGAATGAAGGTGGAGGAGTCTTTCCTCTTAGGTAGAAGTGTTAGGTAAGAATTTGATAGTGTAAGTTTTAAACCTGTGCAGAGAAGCAAAGCATACAGATTCTTTTAAGCAAAATAGAGATCACAACACATCATTCACACGTAAACACAGAGATTTACCCTAGAAACCATTAACCGGGAAAACCAGAAAACCTTGGAGCCACACCTCCTGTTTTCTCTTCATTACATTATGAAATCCTCACAATACAAACCATAGGTATTCCGCAACATCCAAATACCCTAATCCGTTAACCCAAATTAGAAAAATCCTCTAATCCCTTAACCGAGATTAAGTTACATATTTTTAGACAAATTTTAGAAATAGCCACAAACAGCTATAAATAGCCATAAAATCTATAAATAGCCAAAAAAAATTGCTCGTTGCACTCACATAGGAAACAGGGCCTACAGCCTGTTTCTGTCGAAGGTGCCTTTGGGATCGCCGAGCTGCAGCATTGACATGTGCACCTACCCTCCATATGCACATGCAAAGAATATAACATATACCCAACAGATAGCTAGTTTTAATGAAGGGATCTCACATTCAATGGGAAACACGACTTCTTCTCCATAAACCAACTGGAAAGGAGTGAAACTAGTCGTTGTTTTAGTTGAGGTACGGTAATCCCAAAGAGCAAAGAAAAACATCATATGCCAGTTACTTTTGTTCTTATTAACTGTTTTTTGCAACATGGTCTTAAAAACCTTGTTGATGGCTTTTATTTGACTGTTGCATTGGGGATAATATGGTGAGGAAAAATCCTGTCATAATCCTAACTTGGTCGTAATTTCATCCATAAAGGAATTCCTAAAATGGATACCATTGTTTGTGATGATCTCTTTGGGTACACCAAACCTAGTTATCACATGATTGAATAAGAAATATGTTGTATTTTTTGTCATGTTGTAGAATGTAGGCATTTCCTCAGCCCACTTTGTAAAGTAGTCCACTGCTACTATGGTATAGTGGTGTCCATTAGATGAAGGTGGGTTGATTGTCATGTAATCAATGGCCCATTTTGAAAATCGACCCATGATTACTACAGGGTGTAATGGAGTAGGATGTGTGCGCATTTTTCTTGTATATATCTGGCAAGGATGACACTTTTTAATGGCATTAATGCAGTCTTTAAAAATTGTGGGCCAAAAGTACCTTGGATGCACTATTTTTGGGTTGTTTCCCAACCAGAAAGATGACCGCCACATGCTCCTGCATGGAAATCATTCAATACTTTCTCTACTTATTCATGAACTAAACATCATCTTATCATTAATTCCATTCTTCTATGGTATAAATTATCCCTAATAATGAGGTATCTTCGTGCTTGGTATCAGATGTGACGTCGTTCAATGCTAGAAAATTGAACGTTGATCCTTTGGGTTTGGAGATATATAATTAATGTTCCATACCAAGGATCGGTAATGGCAATGCGAAATAAATGTTTGTCTGCCCAAGACTCTTCTTCTATTGTTTCCTCTTTATTTTCGGGTAACTCAGACACTAGTTCTACAAATTTTAAAGACTTATTGGCTTTAGAGTTTATGAATTCAAGATCAAATTCTTGCAAAATTACAATCCATTTTGAATACTTTCCCCCGATGATTTGATGGGAAAAAATGTGTGTCATGGGATTCATTTTAGCCACTATAGTTGTTTTTCTTGGAAGTATATAATGTTTAAGTCTTTGGACACCATGAATTGTTTCGAGGACTAGCTTCTCCACCTGGGAATATCTAAATTTGGGGCAATCAAGGCCCTTGCTAAGATAATATATGACATGTTCTCGATATGAATCATCCTCTTGGACCAAAACCATCCCTAAAGTGGATTTGGTTTCCACCAAATATAGCAAAAAATATATGGTATAGTCTAGAGGACTAAACACCAGGGTTGACACGAGGGCTTGTTTCACTGCATCAAAAGAACATTGAGCTTGTTCATCCCATATGAACAGTGCATCTTGTTTTAAGAGACGCATGAAACCTTTATAAATTTTAGTATAATCAGCAATAAACCTTCTCAAGAATGTTGTTTTTCCTTGTAGGCTTTGAAGTTGTCTAATTGTTTTCGGGGGGGGGGGACTGCAATATTTCCTCAACCTTAAGGCGACCTACCTGTATCCCATCCTTGGATACAACAAAACCAAATAATATCCCGAACTCCACACAAACTATGCATTTATGTGGATTCAATCCAATGTTATATTTTCGACATCGAAGGAAAAATGACATGTAAATGTGCACAATGTTCAGCTCTTCTCCTAGATTTGGTTGTCAAGTCATTGAGATAAACCTTGATGATTTTCTTAATATCATGAAAAGCATATGACATGGCTCTTTGGAAAGTAGAACCAACGTTTTTAAGGCCAAAAGTAATTTTTTGATACGCAAAAGTGCCCCATGGGAAAATGAATTTATTTTTATGTTGGTCTTCTGTCTTAATCTGAATTTGGTTGTAACCGGAGAATCCATCCATAAATGAAAATATTTCGTTACCGGAACACTCGTCTATAATCTGATCAATGAAGGGCGTGGGATAATTATCTTTGGGGCAAGAAAAATTTAAATCCATAAAGTCAGTATAGACTCAGATTGTCCCTTGTTTTTTATTGACCAGAACAAGATTGGATACCCATTCAATCAACGGTATAGGGTAAATGAAGCCATCTTTCAACAACTTTTCCACTTCTACCTTGATAGCAGCAGATTTCTTAGGATCTACTGTATGTATTTTTTGTCGTACAGGTTTGACATTTGTATAGGTTTTTATCTCATGTTCGACAATGCTAGGATCGATTCCTAGAATTTCTTCATATGACCAAGCAAAAACATCACAAAACTCTTTGAATAGAGCATTATATTGTGTGATTTCCTCCAAAGAACAATTGGCACCTATATTGATATTCTCAATGATGTCAGGCTTAATGGATATATGGATAAGAATGGTTTTTGAAATGTTTGTCAAATTTCATTCCGAAATAACATTGTGTGTTTGGATAGGTAATTGGTGCCTTTCCATATCATCATCAAGGTAAAAAATTCCAGGTTTAACCTCTAATCAATCCAGATTAGAAAGAAATGATGATCGATGATGCATGTCTTCCCATGGGAATTCTGAGATATTCATGACTTCCATGGTAGCTTCATCAGATGAAATGTTTCATCTAAGATGTCATGAATGTTGGTAGTATCGATACCCCATGCGGGTGATGTGTACGGATCATATTCCTCCAATGGAAAAGGATTTTGATCTAAGTCTGCTGAAACATTTTGAATTGATTGATACGACATTTCTATGGTAGACAAAGGTGTCTACTCCTATTTTCATCAATTTTTTCCTAAGTATTTCATTTCCTTCACTAGTTTGAACTTAGATGTCCTCTATCGTAGTTCCAACTGATGAATTGGAACCCATTGTTGTAGTGGATTTGGTCAAAACGGTTAATGGAAAGTTAACTTCTGATGTAATGGTGAAAACTGGAGAAATTTGAGGATTAGATGTTGGTGGTGGGATTGTGAAGGTTCCCATGAGGGAAGAG
The DNA here is from genome assembly GCA_001517045.1 of Pseudotsuga menziesii. Taxonomy (NCBI): domain Eukaryota; kingdom Viridiplantae; phylum Streptophyta; class Pinopsida; order Pinales; family Pinaceae; genus Pseudotsuga; species Pseudotsuga menziesii. The sequence continues at coordinate 173,459 of LPNX010199711.1, read as the reverse complement.
TCTTTGAACATCCCAACTCCCACATATTGAATCACTACTTTTGAATTCTCCACAAAAGGTACATTTGAGTGGATATCGGTTTCAGGTGTGCAGTTATCTAACTGATTGATCGCAATAATCTTCTCTTGATGGGGGAACCGAATTACACGGAATACCAAAGATACTCAGTGTCATCATTGCATGTATCCAACTACGTTTGAATAGCATATTGTAATCTATGGGTGCATCCACTACCTCAACATCAACTTGAACTATTTTAGCTCCCAATTCAATTGGGCAAGCTGCAATGAGTCCATGAGGCGGGAACAAGTGTCCATCAAATGCTATAAGTATTGTGTGGGATGGTTTTAAAGTGGGTGATCCTAATCCTTTCCAACATACTAAATACATGACACAAGTAGATGCTCCTTCATCTATAACAGTTCAAAAAATATTCATCCCATGTGCTATCACTTTAATCTGAAAAGTGACATGTGATGGAAGCCTACTTGTTGATTGTTCTAAGTCAAACGTGATCAAACTAGTATCATTTGGATCGACTGCTCCAATGGAAGAAAATAGTGCTTTTATTTTAGTTGGATAACTTTATAATACCTCCAAGGCTAACATGGAACAAGTTTCTTGAGCTAAGTATTCCACTATACTATATTTTTGAGTTTCTCTCGCATTAGGATTATGATTTAATTTACGTAAAACCCTTTTGGGGGGTCGAGGCACTATGTCAATGGTTGGTTTATCGATAGTAAGAGAACCATTTGGTTTTGATCCCGATGGCTCTACAACATTAGGTGGTATATCATAGGAATGAGACCTTGTTTGAGCATTAACCTCATGATTTAATCCAAAGATGTTGGCAATGGGTGGATTTCCCCCTTACAGAGGATTTTCTTGGTTGCCCCCTTGTGGGGGTAGCGAAACTGCAAAAACCATTTGTTTTTGTTGTGGAAAGGTTGATTCAACACAATATGTTGTTATGGTCCACTGCGTTGAGATAACATTTGATGAATGTCATCCATATGAGGGCATAAGTAAGTAGCATGATCTACTTGACAAATTTTGTAAGGATACTTGTTTTTTCGTTTCTCCTTATTGCCTTATGGTTGATTGTTCATTTTAGGTGCATCTCCTATCCCAGCATTAGCATTTGTATTTTTCTTTTGTTTCTTATTTTTTCCTTTTTGGTTGATGGCTTGGACCATGAGGATTTTTGAAGTTTGGGTAGGATTTGCAGGTTGTCGGTTTTCCTGGCCAGTTGTGGGTTAAGAATTTTAAATTGAAACTTGTCCCATTTGTTGGGTAAGTCGATCAATTTGAGTGACATAACCAATCACACCATCAGCATGAGGTCCTTTTGATGGCCTTGTTGGACCAGATGCAGGTCTCGCAACAAGAGGTATCAAATCATAAAGTGTGCCTGATTGTGAATATATCAAATCCATTTGTTGGGCACTCTTAATGAGTTTCTCTTCGTTCATGGATCTTGACATAGCTACATATTTGGAAAGAGTAGGAAAAAGTGATATTAAAAACCAATTTGCTCAGAATTGATCTGGGATTTCTGCTTTTATAAGCCTTCAGCATCTCCTCCACTCATGTATATGATTAGATATGTGAGTAGAAGTGGATTTCCTAAGTGAAGTAAAAAGTTCAATACATGTCTCATAGCGGATAGGTAATTGAAAATGTGTGAAAAATACCATGGATAAAGATGAAAAATATGTGAATGTATTATGCGATAATTCAATGTACCATTTCGCAGCAGTTCTCGTGAGGGTCCGCTAAAACAAACTCAACCTAATAGTATCATCAACTAGGGACTTAGATGAACACCATAAATGAAATGTCATCACGTGATTTAATGAATCGTCCCCCGGTCGTCCATCAAACTTGGGTATGTCTTAAGGAAGTTTGGTTGGTATGGTTTTCCATCCATTCATATGTAGAACATGATCATTAGTTAGCTGGGATAAATCCAGTAGATTCAATGTGGATAGAAACAATGATCTGATAGGTGTCATCATATATGTTTGATATGTGGGTGGAACTTGATAGTTCCACTGACCTGGGGTTTGATTTATGTTCTAAGGTGGATTTCCTCTTTCAAAAGGAGGACCCCAAAAAGATTGGTAATTCCCAAAAAAAATTCCATTCCATTGTGGGATGGCATTGAAAGGTGAACTACCCCCTTGTGAATGTGGACTCCAACAAGGTTGATAGTTTCCTAGGATTTGACCATTCCAAGGATATTGTCCTTGTAATTGATAAGTATTCCAATGTGTATTTCCCCCTTGTGGGGGTAGGTTCCTGAAATATTGGTTACTTCCAAGACAAATACCACTCGTGTTTGAGACATGATTGATAGGTGGAATGCCCCATGGCATAGTGGTCGTTGGGGGTGTAGGGTTACCCCCAGACATTGTGCTAGGATTAGTAGGAGGATAACCTCCAGGGACATTTCCACTCATTTGCAAATGATTGCTCCAATTGGTATTCATGTTCCAAGGTCCATTTCCTCCACTAGGAATATTACCATTCCAAGGTGTAGAGTTTCCTCTAGAATTGGAACCTATAGAAGTATTAGGTTGACCAAAAGGATTCAAATTAAATCCTTGTAAGTTTTGACCTTGATAAGCCCCGCCATATGGGAAACTCATATTTGGTAAGGTACACCCTCTAGTAGGGATACATGTATATGAACTGGATGTACTTCCAATATTGAAACCTGGAACTTTACCAACTAGCATTGAAGTGTTGGTTGAACTTATGTTATTAACATGCATGTTACCCATTGGGATTGTCATTGGGGGCGAATTGGAGGTATTACTTGCTCTAGCCACCATTTGGGGTTGTACTGGTGCGATTCCTAGAGCTTCTAAAGAAGACAAAGGGTTAAGTGTAGAATTTTGCATGTTATTTGAATATGTGAAAAGAGGGTTGAGGTTATCTAATGATTCATTTACCGCAAGTGTTATTGGTTATGAAATATTCATAGGTGTATTAGAAGGATCAGCTATATGGTTTTCTATCGTTTCAATTTCAAATGGAGCAAGATTATCAATTGTTTCTATAGATGGTTCAGGATTAGGTTGATATCAATATTCTCTATTATTTTTAATTGAATTTAAAAATGGTTTAGTTTCAAAGTCTCATGAGTTTTTTTTTTTGTATTAGTCTATGTGTTTTAGTGGGGCCTTCAAGTTCTGGTGACTCACCTCGCTGCCACCATGATTGGCGGGTCGGGAGAGAAGCCACTTTGACGTTTGAGTTTTTAGAATTGAAAAAAATATATCAAAATGTAATCAAACAATTATAAAGGAAATCTAGACTCCAACAGAAACAAAAGTGTCCACAACACTAAAAATGTTCCTAAGGAAGCAACAAGCAAACTTATTTCCAAAAAAATCGAGGTTTAGTGAAAAGTTGGATTTTTAGAGGGCCTTCCAAAACTAGTAGCTCTTGAGGTACATAACGCCTCAAGGATTACTAAATAGTGAAGGTACAAGAAATAATTACATTGTTCTTCAATCGCCAGGTGTGTAAGTGTTAGCTCTTGGCTACTAACCCTCCCAAGGATCTTAAACAACCTTGTGTCTGTCTCGGGTATTGCAATTTTCCCCCACTCACAACAGCTCATGTGATTCCCTAGGAAAAGAAACTATGGTTACCATTTCGCAATCGATGGGTAGGTAGGGTATTCGTTAGTCTAGGATAGCTCACATAGATTAGATATCTCAAGAAAGTGATGTTACCCCAAGGAATTGTCACTTAACCGAAATACTATAATGTGCTCATATCCCACCAAATAATCAAGAGGGGGGATACCACCCTTACTAATTAGGATTGACCTCATGATTTATGCTTGTGTTAGAAGTGCTTTCGTGGCATGCACTCTTTGCTACTAATGGATTTGAATATCTTTAATCAATACTATTTTCATAGTTTTGTGGCTTTGTAGTGTTAACTCGCCATCTTAACCAAAATCCCTAGCCTAATCTTATTGGTGATATCAAAAATAGAATCTTGGTTGACTTTAGATTAAGCATTGATTTTAAAGGTAGTTCTATTAGTTTCAAGGAGTGGTGGTGAAACTGATGGTGTTGCAACTTATAATACTGAACCAATATAATGCACAGATGCTTTTAAACCTATCTTTTCATTCAATGAACTCTTTATACTAAAAACAATGTAAGAGGTTTCTTCGGTAATCCTTCAAACATGCATGTATCTCCCACTTTCCAAAAATATTTTTTTAAAACAAAAATCCCTAAATTAAGTAAAATATTCAATGGCTTGAAAAAGGTGATGCAAAAATTTTAATGATCCCTTGAGGTTTATGAAGCAACTTGTTCTTCTTCAAAATTACTTTTTGAGGTTTGATCAACGGTTACACTTGATATATTTATTTCTCGTTCACAGGACCACCCAAAGGCACAAGTGAAGAGGATACACAGAGCTCAGAAAATATATGCTTTAACAACAAAGACTACATTATTACAATTGAGATCCTTGTTTCTCGTTCACAGGACCACCCGAAGGCGCAAGTGAAGAGGATGCGTAGGGCTCAGAATTTTGCTCAAAAATAATCCTAGAGTTTTACACTTGAGATCCCTATTTCTCTTTCACAAGATCGCCCGAAGGTGCAAGTGAAGAGGATGTGTAGGGTTCGAACACAACTTATCTTAAGAAGCTTGAAAATAATGAAAAAGATCCTCTCATTGTGTTTGAACTGATCTTAAGTGACACGCCCATATTTTGAGAATTTATGTGAATTTGATTTTAAATGATGGTATTAAAAGTGTCCTAGTTGTGATTTCAAGTTGTGTGGCAGGTCAGCAAGTTCATGTGACTTCCAAATGCATGGCCTAAAGGTTCATAAATTGAAACAATGTGTCATGTTCTTTAGTTTTTCAACAATTTCCTTATGCAAATATGTGATTAAAATGACCAAAATAGACAAAATTTCAGACATTCAAGAATGAAATAAAGAACCTAAATGGTAAACATGTCATAAACTTTCAAATCTGAGCATTCTTTTAAAGAAAACTTTGAACAATACTAAAAAAAACTTCTCAAAGTGAGTTTTCCTAGTTTCTTAAGGAGGTTTCCAAGCCTTCCAAACTTGAGGGAAAATGTCCCTAAATCCTTCAAAAATTCTCCTAAAAGGTCATAATATGACTCAACAAGTGTTTTGTATGTCAACTAAGGTTCTACAAAGTCTAAAATGAACTCAATCCAAGGCCAAAAATTAGTGATTTCAACAAATTTCAATCTCAAGCCACATCCACAAAAAACTTTAAAATCCTTCAAAAATCCCTAAATCCTGATAAAAAAGAGGTAAATATTTTCTAAAACCTTTGTTAGAAGATTACTATGACATATTTTGCAGAAAAAAAATCAACTCAAATGATCCAAAACTGAAGATTCAACCATAAAAAAAAAAAAATCAAGATCCATGACTTTTTCACACTGTGGTCAACGCAATGTTGTTATTGATGAGCAGAGTGTCACTGGTGTACTTAGGGGAGTTTAATAGGGTTTTATGGGATTTTGACACTCTGTGTAGGCTATGAAAGGGCTTCATCAAGTTAAAGAAGGAAAAAAACCAATATCCAGTCCCAAAAATCTTGAAAAATGAAAAATTAAGGGTGAAATCGGGTTAGTTTTGACCACCAGAAATGACCTAAAGCCTTCTAATACCAAGATAAATATTGCATTAAAATATTTAAAGGGTAATAAACACCCAAACAAGGGTAAAAACTCAATAAAACTAGTTTCAAGAGAACAACCCCCTATCCCCCCAGAGGAGTCCTCAATTTGTTAGTGGAGTATTCTACAACTAAAGAAATATCATACTCTCCTATTTCTATAGGGTGGGTGAATCGAAATTGACTAAAAGTGGGTGAATCCGAATTGACAAAAAAAAATTAATTATCACAGTAACCTTAATATCTTAAACCTTCTTTCATGGGGTTTGAGAAGGGGAGGAAAAGAGGGGAAAACCCTTGTAGCCTTGAAGTTTGTTGGAGTTCCTTGATGGTTGTCCTTGCAGCTTCTTGAATCTCCTTCAAACCTAAAAATCTCAGCACAAAATCCTTCCTACTATCCTAGCAAAATATATTTGAGAAATATAGGTTAGATCTAATTGCCTACCAATTCTACATCAACATGAAACTTGAAGCGAAAACATTGAACAATAATTGGCAAGAAGATTGAATTGATTCATAATAGATGAACATGGAGAAATAGTTACAACCCTTGCAAGTGCCTTCCTTCTCCATAGCCTAGACCTACTCCTCTACCATCCATGCCTTTGATGCCCAAAAAATTTGCAATATAAAAGTGATTTCTAGCCCTCAATTCCTCTAGCATGCCTTTTCTCTCTAATTTGTCTCCTCTAATTCACCTCATATTCCTTCCTTTTATAGGATTGGAATTTGTGCACCCAATCTCTTAACCATGAATGTGCGATTAGGATTTTTGAATATTTTTTTATTATTTCCTTCAAAAACCCACTTTACCTAGTTTTTAGGCATCAAACTTGATTTTCAATATTTCAACGACAATTAATACCCATGTTAGGAATTTTTTCCACTGTGTGAGTTAGAGGAACTGGGTTTTGTCCCTTAAGTGGTCATGGACTTGGCCTCTTTAGGGCCACCCCATATTCAAACATTTCTTCCTTTGTGGAATCAGTGGTCAAATTCGAGATTGAATGTCTCAATTGTTCCAGAACTTTGGTCTTCATGTTGTTGGCGAAATAGAAATATGTTTTCATACCAACACTCTCAAGGGTGTTAATTTTTTTGTTAACACATCCCATTTTCACTAAAAAATTTTGGACCGAATTATTTTCTTGTTTGGGTACTTAACTGGCTCATAGCTCATCTTATCATCCTTAATCTGATGGACATGGACAAACAAATATCGTAAACAAATTTTTGGAAGGGTATATTCATTGTTTTGTAGATGATAAAAAAACACAATGGGTCAAGTGGTTACCCTTAGTAGAATGGTGGTATAGCACTTCCTTCCATGAATCAACGAAAATGACCCCATTTATGGCACTTTATGGCTATCATCCACCATCCATCACATCTTCACTAAGAGACTCCTCTAAGGTTCAAGCAGTGGAATATCACATGAAGCATCAACAACAAGTTCTACAACTCTTAAAGAATAACCTGAATCTAGCACAAAATTGAACGAAACAACAAGCAGATTAACACTGCACAGTGAACGAATATTTAATGTAGGGGATTGGGTGTTTTTAAGACTGCAACCATACAAACAGATGTCTCTAAAGAATACCAATAAGGATAATAAATTATCACCTAAATACTACAGTCCCTACAAGGTGTTACAAAAGATTGGTAGTATGGCCTATAAATTGGAACTACATGCATATTCATGAGTCCATCCAGATTTCCATGTTTCCTATTTAAAGAAGGTAATTGGTGACAAGCTACCAATTCAAATGATATTACCAGAACTTGGTAGGGAAGGAAAAATCATCTTGGATCCTGAAGAAATCACTGAAATAAGAACTAGATAACTTTGAAATCGGTTAATTCTAGAGTATCTCATTAAATGGAAGAAATTTCCCACAGAAGACTCAACATGGGAAGATGATTCTATTATACAGCAGCATCCAGAACTACTTCGGCGTTGAGGACAACACTTTTTTAAAGGAAAGGGGAATTTAGTCCCTTAATGGTGGCACATCACCCGATATAGTGTGGCGCATTACCCCCTATATTGTGGTGCATTAAAAATTATTTATGTCAGCTTGGGTCTATTAGTTGGTCTATTCGTTGTGATTGTAGACCTTTGTCTCCTATATATAGGAAGGATATATTCTCATTTTAGTCATCATTCTATGTTATCTTTTCTTGTGTACTTAGCACATTGTGTAAGGAGGTTCCTCCCTCGAAGACAATTGATATTTATCTCTATTCTTCATTTTTAAGGCGTGGATTAATCTCTTATTATCTATTTATGCTCTTTTTATGCTATTTTCAGGACTTTTTTGCATAACAGGGAATATGTGCCTCAAACTAAGGAAAGCCTTGAAATGATAAGGAGGAACTATTGGTACCAAAAGTAGGGTTCAGAAACAAAGGAGTAGATCTAAGGGGGGGCCTTGATGTTCCTCTCATGGACATCCAGATGTCATAAGATGGTACCCAAAGTATGCTAAGAATGAAGTACTTGAAACCTAAGTATTTGAAGACCCTGAAGGTATAAAAACAGTACTAAAAGTCACAACTAGGGAAATGGTAGCCTGAGTTGTCTTACGAATATGGGAACTGACTTAACGATGAGATAATACTCTTAACACAATAATAGATGTAGTGCTATTTAAATCCCCTAATCCTTCTCCTAAGTTCTCCATAGTTAAAACATTGGTAATCCTATAAGCACTTATCCCGGGTTGAAAAAAAGATGAACCTATACTACAACTAGATTAGTAAGTCCATTTAACGGTGGGTTGAAAGGTCTGATAAAACCTTGGATTTGTATATATTCAACTATAGTAGTGCATGATACAATAATTTTTTACCTGATAGGGTCAGGCACTCCCCAGGAATGTCAGTTAATCATGTTATCTTACAAGAGCCACTTGTGTTTATGCAGTTCCTTTGAGGAGGTGACGAAGGTTCAAAAGGGATCGGAGGAATATTTTGAATCCTAATAGACCAACATAGTGGTTGATAATCCACCCTTAAAAAATTTCAAAACCATAAATTCCTAAGGCCAATTACCACACACAGAGAAAAACAGCACACCACTGTAAAAGTTCCTAGAGAGATCAAACAAGCACACAAATAAGAATTTCAAAGTTCTAGTGTGGGTTGATTAAGTCCCACCACTAGAAACAACAAAGGTAGAAAGAAGCTACTCAGGTTAGGCATGTTTCCCTTCTTGGGGTAAGTGTTTTACCAGACAAGTCTAGAAAACACCCTCCAAGGGTACTAATGCTCTGCACACAAAATCCACCCGAGGTGGTCGCAAAAAATCCTCTACTATCACATGTGTATGATCCTAAGGACAAGATACTATGGCTACCAATCTATATTCCATGTCTAAGGGAACAGTCCCTACTCGGGGTTGTACGTATGGGCATAGTAACTAAGCCTAAAACTCTGCAACAACACTTTGTACTAACAAAAGTCCCTGTACACATAAAATCATTGGTATATTCTTGATTAGGAATTGCAGGTATCTCCCTGGAACCTAACATCATAAGACCTCGTGTTTAACTCCCACTTCATAGGAGATTCTAAACCACACTTAATACAAGATTGGATTTCCCTATCCTTGTGAAAATACCCACTACACTTTAAGAGTTTTAAGGTGATCTTGGGTTGTTAACTGACAACCTATCCCAAGATCCTACAACCTAATATAGACTGATGAACCCTACAGAAATATAGAGTTCTAATAAATTTTAGATTAAGTGTTTATTTTAGTGGCTTTGTTTTACTCAAGGGGTGTGGACATGAAACTAGTCGTGTTTGGAATCTTACAGGAAATAAATTTTAAGACCGGATATCACTTGTAGAAAGAAAAGATTGCTAATAATCTTCAAATAAAAATAAAAAGAAATCACTTATATTATTTTCACTTCATATATCACTCCTATTATTTTCACTTCTTTTATTTTTCTTTTATGATGACAAAAATGCAAGCACAAATTTTATTTTCTTGAAACGAGATGAAAAAGAGAAGAGTGAAACATTGTCCTTTTGATTGTATGCAAAGAAATGGAATCAAAAGCTTATACAAACTTTCTTTAACTTTTCAATGCATGCATCAAAGCAAAAACAAAACAAAATACTTTATACAAAAACTAAATAAATTTTATTTTTTCCTATGAAGTAAAAAGAACAAATCTGAATTTTTATAAGCTTGAATTTATAATCAACTTATGGAAAACTCAAGAGATCAAGCAAGAGTGGATGAAAAATAATAAATAAAATGATTCCATTGAAAGCTCAAATTAGCCTAAAAGATGATGAAATGAAAGTTTTTCAGTTTCTGGATATCTTAGGGATGTTAACAACAGATATTAGTCAGAATACATAAAGATATCAACCTAGTACACGATCCCTAACTTGAAGAAGCTTTACAGAAATTGTTAATTGGTGAATACATGACTGAAATAACAGCCCACGTATTTACAAAAGATACACAAATTTCAATGAAGTTGCTTGCGTATTCAAAGAAAAATAGTGAAAAATAAATAAATAGCCTTCCTACTGAAGAAAATGGTAAAATTATCAAGATTTTGGTTTAGAAATTTTGTCAAACACTTTCAGCTACTAGGTTTTAAATTAAAGAATCACATCAAGACTTTGAAACTTAAAACACCATGCCAAAAGACTCTTCAACCCAAGATATTGAACATAGCTTTATTTTTTTCCAATCTTAACCACAGAAAAACCCCAATATGGGAAAAACCCAAAGAGAAGAAAATTTTATTAAGAAGAAGAAACTCATAAATTTTATTTACTTAGAATTTTTCTCTTTCCCAACACTGACAAAAATTTAACAAATATATGATAGTAGACTTCTACCTTGAAATGTGTGCCAATGAATAGCAGTATGGCATGTTGTATGGTCTTCCCACACATGCATGTACCTAATGTACGTCAAGCTCACATTTATTCCTCAACAATCATGCCACATGTTCCAAATTAACTTTGTTGTATGGTATTGATAGTATGCATTAAATACTACACTTGTTTAATTGGAATTTGTGCCCACGCATGTTGTTGTACGGTCTTGTCAGAGTGTTGTACAGTCACCTCATTGGATTCCTTGGGAAATGTGTTGTTTAATCTTCTTGGAAAATATGCCAACTTGCCTTAGGAACCCTCTATCCTTCTTCACTCTTCTCTTTCTCTTCTTGGTGGTGCATCTTTCATTTTTCCCTTCTCATTATTTTATACTTTAATTCTAGTAACTACCTTCCTAACTACAAATCTAAGGGATAGGATTAGTTTAATATATCTAAGGTCAATATTAATGCACTTTTAATAATAAATTCTAAATATTAAATATACCACTTAAATAAGACCCACAAATCATAAAGTAAAAAACATTTATTTATTTACATAATGTTATTTTTACATAAATACAACACAAGGAACAAAAGGCATTTATTTTCCCCTCATCATACACACCAAAACTACGATGGAGGACCTTCACAGTTAACTATTTCAACACCTACATGGTTTATACGTGACTGTGGATATACACAAGTATTGTATAAGGTTAGGAACAATAACAAAATTAAATTGTCACTAAGATCTATGTTTTACTACTTTATATGCATTGAAAGATCAAATTATTTTAGATTAAAATCTAAAGTACCCAATCAAATTCAGAGAAGACCAAAAAATTCAGAAAAGAAACTAATAGAGCATTAAACAACCCTAAAAAACAAAAAATACCCACACACAAAAAAGAAGAAAACCTAGCGGAGTCGCCAGTTCTGTGATGTGAAAGCATTCCCCAATAACTGTTGGGTTCATTTATTGAAGAGTAAGAAGATAAATAAACCCTATTCTTGCAAGTAAGGAATATTTCTTTTTCTTTTTCAAACAAATAACTAAGGTCCTAAGGGTATAAAGATACACACCTTATTCCCATCGTTTGTAGTAGAATCCTCTAGTATTGAGCTTTGATCCTTTGCTTCAACTTCTTGTTGGGAATTTTGAGATTGAAACAAAGAAAGGTGAAAGCACAACAATAACCATGAAAACTATATAAAGAAACTTGCAAAATTAATAATTTCTAGCTTAAAGTGAACAATTATCCATATAAAGATGAACACATTCAACATTGGACAGTAAAAGAATTCAATTATACTAATAATGATAGCAAATTACATAAAGTAAATACACCTTATATGTTGCTACTATTCTGATACTAAGTTCTGGATTCTTCCTCCCAAGTCACCTCAAGCACTCCAACTCGAAGTTCTTCACCAAGTATGCCTAAAATATTCAATGAGATCTTTGGCATAATAAATCAATGGAGAATACAATGGAAAAACAAGGTTCCAAATAGAATCAGAGGGATGTTGCAGACTAGGGATAAAGGATTGAGTAAATAGAGAGGGTTTCTCCAAACAAACATTGGTTTATACCTCATTTTCTCTATCTTCTACCCTTTTTATCACTTTTGAAGGGCAGTTAAGGAGTTAAGGAAAGTTATGTACGGGACTAGGAAGTTAGGGAATGGTCTTGAACTGAAAACAACCTGCAAAATAACTTTTGTATAAAATATTTTTTATTTTACCCTCATACACACACGTATGTAGGCTATAACGATGAAAGTCATGTATTTGTAGTGAATACATGAGTTTTACACAAGGAGTTGTGTATGTCTTGGGAAATAAGGTTTTCTAAGAGATTTCCTCAAGGTGATGAATGTCCACTATGTCACAAAGGGGAAAAATGAGGTGTGTAACTTGAGATAGCGGTAATATCAGCCACTATAACGTCTTAGGATAAATAGTGGAAAAAGGTGTTGTAGCAGAATTTTCACCCTTGTTACATGCAAAAGAAGCTCCCTTATGTCAATGAGACGGGAGGGTAGAGTTCATGAAAGAAGGCTACAGTAAACAAACAATATTAGTAACACAAAATAAATAAACAAATACGACTACACTAAACAAAAATAAAAAGATGGAAATTATACCCTTCTTTTCTGAAAATGGGCCACTGTGCCTGATCTAGGATATGGACCACCTCTCCATAGGTTGGTTGGTACGGAGGATGTCTCAAAGTACTGGATGGGAGATGGTGGGGCTATGGAACGATGGCTAAAATGGTGTGAGTATTTTGAGAATAATGGCTTCTCAACGTACTCACTGAATAGAATAAAGAAAAAGGGATAAGAATCGTGTTGATGGAGACCTCCACACTATTTTTATAATGTGTTTTTAGGTTTTTTGGCTTTTTCTCTCTTTTAGGGTTTTGGAACCCTATTTAGGGTTTTAAGCCCTATTTAGGGTTTTTAGCCCCGTTTTGGGTTTTTACCCCTTTTTTGGGTTTTTAAGCCCCTTTGTGATTTTTTAGGCCCTTTTTTATATTTTTTGGGCTTTTGAGAGAGAATAAGGGTAAATCATAGTTATGAAGGTCAAAAATAAGGAGAAAATGGTAGGAAAATGATGTATGCATGTGGTTTAGGCCATGTAGAGCTAGGTGAGATTTTTTTTGTGTTAACATATTTCCCCCTGATGTGTGAGGGCAGGAGCTCATCGTATGGCCGACATACATCATAGGATCATGGGGATAGTGGAGAGACCTATGAAGAAGCGACGCTTCCTNGTGGCTTTTGGTTTTTTGTATTAATATTGGTTCCCAACAATGGGGGAGATACAAAGAAGATGTGACATGTATATGGATGAGGCGGGCATACCCATGCTCATAACAATGTCAAAAGAATAAAAAATGGGAACCAAGCTCAAAAATATGGGAGTCTATCAATATATATACAACTAATGTTACATAATCGTGGCCTCAATGAGAGGATGATTACGATGTTGATATAAAGAACTGATACATAGGAACCATTACATTCTCATGGAATGCAATATCTTCACAACTGATGCTTTGTTGAATCTGGAAGTGTACATAACTGGAGGGATTCCATGACATAGAGTCATAATATACGTGGCACGATATGCTGCATCAATACTGGAGATACATGGAAGCACTATACGGGGGGATTTTGAACACTGTTTCCAACACAACCAGACAATCACAATGGACATGAACCTATATGTGTCCCAAAATAGACTCACCAATGTGCTAGAGTCAGGTGACAACCGGGGTCTTTGATCAAATACTGCACGGACCAATACCTTGTATGAATCTCAACGGTGCGATAATGTAGTTGAATTCGAGCACGTGAGACATGACCACCCTGAGAGGCACTAATGACTCCTCTCAAGTGGTCCAAGGAACTCATCAATAAGGTGAATGAAACCAAGATACAGGGAACTCTGGTTCTATCCGCTGGAATAGATGTGTTGATGTTGACAGAGGGAGACCTACAACTGACCAAGGAAATAATGTTTCCTTGACTAGAAGCACGAGGGGGATAACCAAGGATGTGGGACAATATGGGGACTGACACACTAACTAGGGGAACATGGGTAGGGGAGCATGGGAGACTCAAACTTCCTTTGTTCAGAGTAATGATGGCAGGGCTGACCTAGCAGCAAATGAAACTGACTCATGGGAGAGTGATCATAGTTGTGATACCGGGAATGTAACTGCAGATGGGAAATACTAAGGGAGGTAACTAGACTAGTGATATCCAGGGGATCCAAGCAAGACTCATTTTAGAATACTCCGAACAAAGGTCACCTAATGGGGGAAAGCTGCCAAACTATAATATATGGGGTGGAATTGAAAGACATCGTTATGACATGATCTCGTGGATTTTTAGCGAGCTCGAGAAAGTAAATGCTCGTTGGTGTTTTCATTTTTAGAGAGTCTGAAAACAAGAAGAAGACTCTAGGGTGGTCTCTTTTTTGTATGTAGTCTCCTAAGTCCGAAAAAGGATAAAAGTGTGCACATGAGAACTCTCCCAACCTTTGGGGAAGGAAGACTTATTTACCATTGGTAGTCCAATCGGATCGGAAAAGGCTAAACCTATACTGAGTGGACGCTCATTCAAATAATTTTACGAGCATGAATGAAACCAAGTTTGCTCGGCAATATTTTCTTAATGAGAAGGATAGAAAAGAGATTAAAGATAACCCATGATGTGCTTTTTCATAAATTTTGGTCACAATGCCCGATAAAGCATAAAAGGATGCAAAGGGAAACGTTTCTGGCCTGAATGTGCCAAAGTGGTATTTTTCTTGATAGTTTACATAGTATGAAAAAAGGATAAAAGAGGTTACATAGACAGACTTTCAAATACTTTAACAAGCATGAAATGAAGCAAGCGTTGGCGATCTTTTCATTCATTTAAGAGTTAGAAAAGAGCTCAACAGAAACTCTATAATGGAGATTCATGTGGTGGCATGCAAATCGAGGTGACTTTCGAGAATTTGGCCCAAAAAATCATAGTGAAAGCATGAGACAAGGGTCTCGTCAAAAGATAAAGGATGGAAAACCGAACCTAATGGTGCGAACGACATCCAAACGGACTCTAGATGATCATGCGACGTACGAAATAAAAATAGACCTAATGGACACCTATAAACAAGGGGGGGAAACATGCCATGTGTCATTGTTACTGTTCAATGATGAGTTGGAGTGGAGGACCTCGGAGCTCTTTCACTGATTTCTTTAGTTCCAACTGGTGGTTTTCAGATACGCGACTTGCAGGTAAGAGTACTCGTCAAAAATGTCCTTTTCAGTGGTTTACATTTGTGGTTTGCTCATCCAAGTGCCCGTGTCGAACTAAAAGGGTTTGTTAGGGCTGAGTCATGCTTTTTGAGGGAAAATTCATGACCTGGGTCGCACTTCTTGACCAGACAGTCGCGACCCAATCACATCTGTCGAGGAGATAGGTGCAACCTGGGTCGTACCTGTTCATCCAAAAGGCACGACGAAGTCGCGACTGTTCAGGGATTAAGTGTGACTTAGGTCGCTCATAAGGGCTGAAAAGGTGTGAACTCATCCATGGAATGAGTTTTTGTGTGTGAGATTGTGTCTGACAGGGATTTCTTTGATGTGCAGGATGTCGCGGCCAATGTGGTGAGAGTAGGACCTTGGGAATTTGCGAACTCAAGAATTGAGAAATGCAGGCGTCTGGGACACACTTTCCCATATGGACTGCTGAAGTACTTTTGGGTTCCATTGATGCAGACCGCTAGGCTATTACTGGAGACACTAGTGGGTTTCTGGGATACAAACTCGGAGTGCTTCATCATCCAGGGGGAGCAGCTTAAGATCACGCTCCATGATTTTTACTTTCTAACTGGGATCCCAATGTTGGGAATGATCAACGACCTGACGCCAAAGCTCGCACATGGGGTGACCCTGGATGATCTCTGTGAGAGGCACTACTATGCCTATGCTACTGTGTGTGGGTCGTACATCCAAATGTGTGATATTGATCTCTCAACTCGGGAAGTTGCAGCGATGGTGTTGCAGATCATGGGGTCATCTATGACACACAAGATCTTCAGGGGAAGCTCTATATTGTGGAGTGTGTGATGGCGGGAACCCACTATGGGTGGGCCCAGATGTATTTTTCTATGTTTCGACATTCACTGAACTGCGCCAGTACTATGGGAGGGGATTTCTGTTTCCCCTCATTTTTGTGCTTGTTCTTTTTTGAGCGATTGCCGACCCTTCGACCACACTTGGCAGTGCGGGATTGCAGGCCTCAGGAGCCACAAATGCGGAGATGGAGTGAGATGCTAGTCCGGTAGGTGGAGATGGAGTGAGATGTTAGTCCGGTAGGTAGGTGGCTTAGTGGGTCACTTATTTACTTAGGATTTGTTATCACAATGGAGTCAGCTTCCAGTCCTCATCAAGGACTGCCCGCGCACATGGATGGACTACAGGGGAGACCCAGAGATGCCCCGACCACTAGGACAAGCTTGGGGGCCAGATGGTACATATACATGATGTTTTATGTGATTACATTCCTATATAGTTTAGTAGCTTAGTGGTATCAAGTTTATGTGTATGACAGATACCGATGATGTACTATGTGTATGTGTAGATGTCTGACCGCACCCGCCTACAGGTTATGAGCGACGGAGGGGCAAGGTGGACGGGGTGGATCCACTTGCTCCCAGGCCTCGGAGTACCTTGCAATCACTCTATCATGACATCAAGTATTTGCTGGATGGAGTTATTGATGACGGCTGATAGCATTAGGATGATGATATGATTGTTTCTTGTAATTACCGCACTCCTCTTGAGTGCATATCCTTGATGAGGAGGATTGCGGTCGACGTCAAGTATGTTCAGGTGGCAGTGTAGGGAGATGCACCTATGGAGGATGAGGATAGCTCTAGTGAGGAGGAGGACACATAGGAGGAGTCAGAGTTGAAGTACTAGGAGGAGGATTCTGATTCTAATTAGCAGCTGGTGATGTTGTCCCTAGTGCGGTGGTTCACTACGATTTTTGTATTGATATGTATGCTCGGTTGAGAAAGCTTATGGAGCTTTCCATTTTGTACTTAACACTATTGACATTATATATATATATATATATATACACACACACATGTGGATGCACATTTTTATGGATTTTATGTGATTATTTTTATGATGAAATGCCTAGATGATGTATGTGACATATGTATGCATGCTTTTATATGATAATGCATGATGCAGTTTCTTGATTTCCTATATGCAATGATGAATATTCCACTCTAGAACATTGGTAGCCATTTGGTTTGATATACTATTGAGGTTTCTAGGAACATGTAAGAATGTGATGGATTCAAAATTTCTAACCAACTGTTTAGTGCACAGGAACTTTCTAAAGAGGAAAGGATCACGTACCTGGTAGCGGTTATTGAACTAGGAGACAAGCAGTTGGGAGTCTAAGAAGACATCAAGGTGACGAATACCCAACTGGAGGGAGGTGTCCAGGAGATGAGTGACACCATTGTACCCATCCTGGTTGTTGGTATCAATGACAACACACATTCTGTCGATATGGATCAACTCATGTGACGAGGAACAGATAAACCACGCAGCCGAGGCGAGATTAGGAGGCCATATTCTTGCTCCATCAACAAATCCAATGTAGCGACGTGAGGTAGGATCCATATTTGGAAATCAAGGAAACAAAATGTAAGACTCATGTTTAGAATGATGTAAAATAAAAAGAAAAATATAATACAAGTGACTCATGGCAGTGACCTCGAGCATAGAACCTCTTGAGGTAGAGCGCGGTGCAGGAGTTCTTCAAGAGGTGGCCATTTGAGTCAACAAGAATATATTACCCCTTTTCAAGGCAACAGTGGACGACATATGGGTCGTACCACATGGACTCCAACTTCCCTTTTCCCAACTTATCGTTGGCTTGGTCATAAACGAGGACCAAATCGCGTTCGCTAAAGGTGCGAGGGTGGATATGGGAGTCAAAATGTGACTTCAACCGTGTTTTAGATGCTTCAATTGCTTAGATAGCAGCATGATAGTCGTCATTGGTCTATTCAAGTAGGATAAGGCATTCTTCTAAAGGCGAGGTATCGGGAAGGAGTTCTCTGGAAAGGTAGAGCGATGGGATCTAGCACTCAATGGGAAGTACTGATTTGACACCGTGGACTAAGTGGAAAGGGGTGGAGCCGGTGGCAGTTTTTTTTATTTCCTATATGCCTAGAGAGTTGAGAAGAGTGTATAGTTCCAGTTGGTCTTATGGTTGCCTACCATTCCCTAGAGCATGGTTTCGATGATCTTGTTGACAGCTTCAACTTGTCCATTTCCTTGAGGGTAGTATGAGGAGGATTATTGGTGCTCAAACTTCAACATGGTTGAAAGCTCAGTCCAAACCGTGTCTTCAAAGTGACGACCATGGTCTAAAAAAACTTGTTAGGGGACACCGAAACATGCGATACCGTGATTGAAAAAGAAACGTGTCGCTATGTCGGCCTTACAATTAAATGTATGCATGGCCTTGGCCCATTAAGTGAAATAATCAATGGCCATGATGATGTAGTTATGGGCATCGTCCGAGGTGGGGTTACATGTCATGAAGTCGATTTCTCATTTGTAGAAGGCACCGACTGTGACTACCGGGTGTAATCGTGCGGGGGGGGTCCTTGCTTTTGGAGAAAAGAGTTGACAACTGTGGAAGTATTTGACAACCTAGATGCAATCAAAAAATGGTAGGACAAAAATAAATGGCACGGAGGATCATTTGGGTAGTATCCAAACTAGAGAGATGGCCACCGCAAGCTCCACTATGACATTCATTAAGGAATTTTTTAGCCTCATCATGGGTGAGGAAATGATGTATTATGGTATCGACGTCCCGACGATACAGAACATCCCTGATGAGGAGATGGTGAGTAGCTTGGTGTTGGATACACCACCTATCTTCCCGGATTAGGTGGGACTCAAATTTCTAGGTGTGTAGGTACAGGAAAATGCCCCCATACCAAAGAACTTCCATAGAAATGACAAATAGGAATTCGTCAGGAAGGTTGACTGTGATTGGTGGCGATGGAGACAATGGAGGAAGGTCTGTCATCAGTGCATCTAGTGATAAATATTTGGTACTCTTGGGGGCAACAAATTTCAAGTCGAACTCCTGAAGAACTACAATCCACTTGGAAGCATGACCTTGTAGGAGGCGACATATCAACAGGTACCGTATAGGGTTAGAATAGGCCATGAATCTAGTATGATTCACAAGGATGTAACGGTGTATTTGTTGGCACAACCCTGCCAGCAAAACCAGTCAACAAGGGTTCCCACTCTATCGACACTCAACTCACTGCGATCTCCCTAAGCACCGGCCCAAACAGGTTTTACCCTGCCCGGCAACACCCGCGAAGCGGATGAAGTCTCACCCAAGATGTTCAAGGGAGAACTGTTCGAACCAAGTTTCTGCATAATAGAGGAGGACTATGTGCATCAACAATTCATCAACTTATCTAACAGATCTGATCATTTACTCAACCATTAACATGACCATTCATCATTGATTGTAACAAGTCGTATCATTCATCCATAACCACAGTATCATAATTATGCGCAAACATATCTAGAAAAATAACATCATTTAGAAGAAAAAAGTATAGTATCATAGATCCATGTCACACATTCAATAATCATTCGTCATTGGATTGCAGAAACGGTAAGACAAAAAAAAAATAAAAGAAACAGCAATTCAGATCAACTCATGTCTTGTCATATTACTTCTGCACAACAATCCACGGATTCAAAACAATTCACAATTCAACAAGTGCTCTCAGTTTCTCTTTTAGTATCCAGGTGTCTATGGATATCCTTACATATCCTCTAACACTTGTACTTATATTTCTATTTATAGGCTTATGCATTGACATTCAAGGTCCACTTCTAGCTAACTCTTAACCAGTTTTTAACTGAATCTACAAAATAATGACCAATATCCATAAAGTATGGTTCAAAGTACAAAAAGGTGACACAAAATATACAAGATATTCTATTCTCCGCTTGCATGCCAATGCAACGTTATATAGTTGTTGCAGGGAGGTATTCAAGTCCTCCCGTTTGGTGTCAACTTCAATCGGGGGAATTTGAACATTCCTAGCCCAAGGCTTGATGTTTATTGATGCGTACTCCTGTGCAGCTGCGCTCTCTAGTGCTCTTTTCCAAATGAAATTATAAAAAGAATACAATTTAGCTCTTACCTCGGTGAATCCTTCATGTGTTGATTTCTTCATTTCCTTTGTGGTTGCATCAGTCGCGTCATTAACAGCCTTGACAAGCCGGTGCAGTTGTGCTTCCATTACTGACATGGTGATGTTGCTCGCAGCCTAATCCATGCACTTCTTTGTTCTTATTTCTTGGAGTATGTGTTGCACTTCTGGGTCAGCAGGTGTCTCTTTCAATGATTCATCAACAGATTGTTGGTCATATTTTTGCACGGGATCCTCAGGCGCATCCACTAGGTTTTCTGTTGAAACTTTTGCTATACTGACCGGTTCTCGCCACTCTATGGTCCAACCATTAATAACTACCTCCATCTTCGCATCAATCACCTCATACCTCATTGGCACTCATTTCTTGGCTAGGTATCTACGCGCGTGAACATAAATAGTAAGGGGTCCAATTGAAAAACGTGCAATCCTATGATATTTTGTCACAGCTTCCTCCATCATTCTTGGAACTTTTATCATTTCCACGTACAACACTTCCCAGTAGATCCAAAATTGGATCGAGCAGTCTACCATTCTCTCTGCTTCCTTAAACCACCATAAATTATGATATCTCACACCCTTGCATACCTCTATTGCTTTGACGTCCATCCCAATTGTATGTGAATGGTCTTTCACCCACATGCGCGGCCGCTGCGTCCTCCACTAATTGATTCATAAGAAAAAGGGACCAATTCATTTGTACACCTTGCGCACACAACTCAGCACATGCAACCACCTCAGAATTACATTGAATTGGGAGGTTCTTTCTTACAATTTTACTAGCCAAAATTCTGGGACCAATACGGATCGCGTGATCATTGATATTATCAATGCGGTATGCCCTCCCATCATGCTCTAGAGAATAGCACTTTTTGAGAGTCATTTCCAACTTCCTATCATTATCTCTGCTGCATATATATTGTGAGGGGTCTGGCCCATCTTTGGGTAGCCCCATTCTCTCTGAAATCAACTCCACTATGACTTCAACTAGCTCATCTAACCATAAATACCCTCCATGAAAACACGCCAAGAGTTGTTTCACACACGCATTCGCTTACATTGGCATCCCAAAGTGCGACATATTGATAAACCCAATAAATCCAACTTTATCCACTCCGCTCACCCAGTCATGCGGAATGCGCTCTATCAGGGCACCTTCTACTTATACCATTGGTCGATACGGCTCCTTCACGACATCCTCGAATGCAAGTAGGTTGTGGTATTCATACTTCATCTGCATCAGTGTAGGCACAATATCAGAAGTGCATACCATCCCTTTTGGTATCGTCAGCATCATGATCTAGTATCTCTGATTCTTTATGGGCTTCTTAGCCTGCACACCAGGCTGACTTGGAGGGATGTAGCCAGGGATGTCTTTGATAGACACCCCTGCTCTAGCAGCAGATTCCACAACTCTAGCTCTCAATGGTCCCATATGTGTTGTGTCTTCTCCTTGCACCCTTGTGGAGGTTCTGGTCCATCTATTCTTTGATGTTGAAGAGCTAGGATTATGTGCCTTCCTCTTCCCCTTTGGAATCGTCGACGAGTCAGCTTCCATATTGGAGACTTCTTCCTTAATTGCAACTAGTCTGAGTGGTGAATATTGCTCACTTGAAATCTCAACGATGTCTTGATTACTCTGCATGCCAGACCAATTTCCCTCAAGACTCTTAATAAGCTCACACCCTCACTAGACTTAGCAAATTTATTAATCTTCTCAGCTTTTCTCAAGAGCTCGCTTGACAACTCATTAGCTCTGCAACTCAATGTAATTCAACTTTGGACAATGGCATCTTCCCACTACATCAAGATTTCTCTTATAGGTCCAAATCAAATCATACTTCATCATTATGAATTCAATTCGATCATCATGACCAAATCATTCATTAATTACCCAAATATGTCGCTGATTCTACCAACCCAATAGTTGGATCCACCATCATTATGCGTCACTTCTACAAGCATCGCCGATTAACTACTTTAACTATCTTCATTTATTACTAATGGGACTTCTGCTCATAGCCCTGAGGCTATTGCAACATGACCTCCTAATTGTGCTATTAACTCATATTCCTGTGTAGCCACCTCCTCTTGGTGCACCTTCCATTCCTCCATCATCCTACTAGCTATATTTTTTTGTCGCAGTGCCTCACGCACCGCGTGGTTCTGGGCCCATCCTATAGGGCTTCAACCTGCTACCATTCACTATCTTTGGTAGTATTGCACCATCTAACTATTGCAGCTGAACTGCGCCTCCTGAGGTAATGGAATTAACAAGATATGGACCTAACCAATGCATCTGTAAATTACCTAGATGCTTCATGAACTTACTGTCGTATAAAAGTACCAAATATCCTTGCTGAAATTTTTTTTTCTTTATGTCACAATCATGCCAAGCCTTATCTCGATCATTCTTGACATGCTGATGGAACCCTACTATAAAGCAGTCTTCTTCAAGTTGTATCAACTGCTCTACACGCTCCTCTAGTGTTGCTTCAGTATCCAGGCATGTCGAAGCTACAATGCGCAGACTGGGAACAACGTATTCCATAGGCATGATTGCCTCTTGGCCATATCCCAATTTTAACAGTGTCTTCCATGTCAGCCTCTTACAAGTGGTGTGATATGCCCACAACACTGTTGGGATCTTCAATTCCCATTCATCACGGTTAGCATTACATACCTTGGTAAGCGCATGATCCAATATCTTATTGAAATCTTCTTCTATTCCATTCGCCTATGGATGATATGGGGTACTTTTCTTACGTTGTATTTGCAACTCTTCTGTCAACGTTCTTACTGTGTAGTTGATCATGAAGTTACTTCCTTGTTCACTCATCAGTATCCTTGGATATCCAAACCGCATCACAATATTTTCAAACAGTAATCTTGTTGTTGTCGCAGCAGTGCAATCCACGACCGATGTGTCCCCTGACCACCTTGTCAAATAGTATGTCACTGTGATTATGTATCACACACCAGTTCTCTTCCCAGGTGGGTTGATTGGACCCACAAAATCCACGACCCATTTATCAAAAGGCTGCAAAGTTACTTGCGGTACAAGCAACATCTCATCCCACCACGAGGTTTTTCCAGTGCGTTGACATACATCGTAAGTCCTTGCATAATCCATCTCATCATTATGTAGAGTGGGCCACCATATCCCTACATGAAGCACCTTCCTTGCAGTAGTGTGACATCCATAGTTTCCACCAACGACCCTCGAATGTGCTTTTGCCAAAATCTGCCCTTGTTCATGCGGTAGGACACAACACCGCAAAATTTCATCTGGTCCAAGTTTGTATAGATGTCCAACAATCAACTGAAAATCTGAAGCCTTGACCACCAAATGCTTCTTTTGGATTGTTGTGAAATATTTCGACATGACTCTCATCGCCAAAAACTGGATTATTTGGTCATAGTAATCATCTGTCATGTCGACTATGAAAAAATGCACATCAGAAAATCCTTCTTCAATATTTGTGTGTTCCTCGCCAGTCTCAATTTGGGACAAATNCCAGTAACACAGGCTTATTGACGAGGTATTTCAAAGTAGAATGGCCTGTAAAGATTTTGAAATGACCACCTAAGAGGTAATTCCTAAATTTTTGTAGCACATATACCATTGCTAGACCTTTTCTCTATGTGGTTGTATATTTTTTCTCAGCAGATGACAACTTCTGACTAGTGAAAGAAATCGGGTGATCTAGGTCCCCTTCTCCTAGTTGCATGAGAACCACTCCCAGCGCAACAGATGATGTGTCCACATGGACGTGAAACTCCTTGTTCTAATCTGGGAACACAAGTATTGGATACAAAGTCATCTTGGCCTTAAGTTTGTCTAAGCTTCCTTGACACTCTTGACTCCATACAAATGTTTCATCTTTCTTTATTAATTTCTCCATAGGGGTTTTAATCACAACATAACCTCTGATGAAATTGCAATAATATCCTGTGTGCCCCAGCGTCACTCTAAGCATCTTCACATTCGTAGGTGGCGAAAAGCTCAAGATCAACACAATCTTCACAGGGTTGACCAACATTCCTTTTTTGCAAACGATGTGACCCAACAACATCCCAAAAGGTGCGCAAAAGATACACTTTTTGGATTTCAGCACAATCTGATGTTGTCGAAATATTTCCAGCATAAGTGGCAAGTTTCCCAGGTGATCCCTAATCAGACCATACACTGTCCAATCATCCATGTAAACTTGAATAAACTTCTGAATAAAATATTTGAATGTAGCGATGACAACCTGGGAAAATATCGTAGGGGCATTTTTCAACCCAAAAGTCATCACTATGTACTAGAAGCAGCCCCATTCAGTAACAAATGTCATTTTATGTCGATCTTCTTTTGCGATCCTTATCTGGTGATAACCAGAAAATCCATCTGTAAAAGAGTACATCTTCTATCCATCGACTCCTTCAAGTACTTCATCTGTGAATTTTGTTGGAAATGGATCATACATACAGGCATCATTCAATTTTCTTAGATCGACACAAATTCGAACTTCTTGTGTTTTCTTATCTTGGACCACCATAGGACTGATCTATTCTGATTCTTCGACTGGCTCAATTATTCCAGCATCCAACATCCAGTAGAGATCATCCTTGACCCTCTCTTTGTATCGTGGATTTAGGCGATACGGTCTCTGCCTCACTAGTTTCGCGTTTGGATTTAGTGGAATTTTCATCTCCCCTAAGTCCCCTAATATCCCCTTCATTTTTTCAAACTTCATCGGTAATAGATCTTTAAATTCATGTAGCAGATCCGTGATATTTCACTTGCAAATTTTGGGTTCTCTTCTGTCCCTATGTTGAATTTTCTAATCTTCAGCAGATGATTCATGGGATCAGTCGGTATATCTGGCACTGCAACATCCCTACTCCCTTCTGTTTCTAAAATATTGATATTTTGTAACTCATCTTCATCCTCAAGTCCTCCAAATACATTATAACATTCCATCATTTACTGCATGTGGCAATGCACATGTGGATCCACTGGATATGTGACTGGTACTACCTTTAGCACCACATCATGGATGATCTAAAGTGCATTATGGACATCGAGATTGGTATCCTTGAAACATAAGGTATTAAAAAAGAAAATGGCCAACTCCTCCCATGTAGTTATTTCTCTGTGCAACTCCGCTGATACGTACCAC
Source organism: Pseudotsuga menziesii (assembly GCA_001517045.1). Lineage (NCBI taxonomy): Eukaryota > Viridiplantae > Streptophyta > Pinopsida > Pinales > Pinaceae > Pseudotsuga > Pseudotsuga menziesii. The sequence goes on along the minus strand of LPNX010199711.1, from coordinate 147,944 downwards.
AAACTCAGTATTTCATCCAAAGTGTGAACAAAGGCATGGACCCATTCATATTTTGGTTGCGATTCCCATAGAGTCTGACATTCTTTCATATGACAGTTGGGTTCATTCTGCTCGTCGTACCTTCCAGCGTGATATATTTTTGTGTCACCAAAGTGAACTGTCATCATCCGTCAAACCATACCCATCCATTCATCATCTTCTTATGAGTCTCCCACCAGCGTGCTGGGGTAGCCTTCAGTGCTTCCTCTAGTTCCAATAATCACTAAGGTTCAGATACCTTCTCTTCAAATTCCATGTGTAACGCATACATCTCCGGCAGTCCCTCATATATCACTAAGTTAACAATCTCAGTTGCAATATGGTGCAATGACTACATGAGTAAACCATACTTCCTGACTGACACCTCGTGCATGCAATTTTTCCAGTTTTCTAGCTCATCATCAGAATCGAAAGACGCAGAGCTAGCACTGAACCAACCAAGTTCTCCATCAACATTTGTGTGGATATAATCTTTTGAAATGTTGTAAGCATGATCCCATCCCCCGAAAACTTCATCTTTCACTGGTTCAATATATCTCTGCCCTTCGTTTGGATCCATAGGAGCGATGAATCAGATGTCTTGATTCTCAAATGTCATCATCCACTTCTTAAAGTTAACTAGTGCCATAATTTATTTGGCCCATCCAATCCCCAACAATACGGGATAGGAGCCTCTTCCATTGACAACTTCAATCACATTGAATTCAGCATAGTTATTCATACCTTCAATATCCACAACTAGGTTCGACACACATCCGATTGGTTGTACTTTAGCCTGATTAGCCAAGTGCAGTTGCACAAGGGACCAACCCAATCTCATCCTCCAAATTTTTTCCATGTCTGCTTTGTTAGAATATTCACATCTGAGCCAAGATCTAGAATTACTGAATCTACTTCATAGTCCCCAATCTGAATGTTCATGCGCATCTCTTTGCTCGTCTTTTCTGCTCCTTACCAGGTCGATACAACATATTCTCAATCTTAGCAAGAGCATCGCAATATATTTCCAGTGACAAGCAGCTCTCAAAGAATTTTTTCAAGGTACCATGCTGCCGCAATGGTCCTACCTCCAAGGAAGAATCAAAAGCAAAGGGTGTTTCATAAACAGGTGACTTACCTGGATTTTTTCCAATCACATCCCAAGCTTCAAAGAAAGTATCTCTTTCAGTAGCGATATCAAATGGTGCCTTCTTCTTCCTAGTCAATTGAACCTATGTAAGGGGTCCATCCTCTCCAGTCATCGCACCTTCGTGGGTGACGATAGAAACATCGGCATCCTCCGTTCTGGGCTCTGCTAAGATCGTTGGAACCATCGGCCCCTGATTCTGGTTCACTAGAGGATTCTGGTTCAACGGTGGATTCTGATTCAATGGTCAGATTCATAGGCTGGTTCACATTCTAATTTTGAAGTGGAATTTAATTTTGGGCCTGATTCTGCAACTAATTTTGGTTCTGCAATTGGTTTTGGGTCTGGGATTGCAACTGATTCTGATTTTGCAACTATGAAACGTTTCTGGCCTTCCATCTCGCGATCAATTATGGATAGTTCTCAACTGTGTGATCAATTGCGGTACAATATGTACACTATGCATTCAACAATGGACAATCTCTCTAGCAGTGTCTGAATACCCCACAATTGTAACATTGGACTGGTCCACGATGTGTTCCTCCTCCTCGACCAAAACATCCTCCACGACCTCGGAATCCTCCTTGTTGCTGGTACTGTGGATGAGTTAACTACTGCTGTGGGGGATTTGGTTGTTGCTAAACATAATGTGTTTCCTGAATGTACTGTTGCTGCAGTGGGGCCATCTGCATCTGGTTATACTATGTTTGCAACACAAACTGTTGTTGTGGTGGTGGCGGTATAAACTACATCTATGGTGGCGGTACATACTGTGGTTGAGGTGGTGGTTGCACCACCTGCGGCTGTGGTTCCTACATGGCTTGATGATCTTCTCCCTTCACATAGTATATTTAGTCATATGTCCTTTCCTGGAGTAGGTCATATGTGTGACAGACTTTGTCTTCATGCCTAAACAAGCGAGAAAAAGTGCAGTATAAGCTCACTGGATTTGTTACCATATTTTCCATGTATCCACATTCTTCGTGTCGATTCCAGTACACTTGGCATATGCAACAACATGGTACACTTTTGCAACTCAATCGGTTCGGCGCTCCCGATAAGATATAATTTTGGAAATCAGGGCAAGTATCTTTGGTGTGTTCATCTGTGTGACATCAAATGCACCAGAGATATTTGTGATTCTCTTTCCCTTTCTTGATGTCTTGTAACTTAAGCATCAATTTTTCTAGCTGTGCTTGAATCTGGTTCATACCAGCTGCACTTTCTCCAATGGGTGAATCCTCCAACTTCATTGCGATCTCTAGAGCCTCGCTCTGTGTCGTGATATTTTGCTACATCAGTGGTTGTTGAATATGAGATAGCAGTGCTGTGATGAAAAATTATTTATGCTAAACATGGCTCATCTCAAAACTAACTCTTGCCATCAGTGTCTTGAATCTTTTATCAAAGTCCCAAACGGTTTCATTAGGAAATTGCTTAATTTCCTTTAACTCTGTAATGTACTGCGCTTCATATTTTTGTTTTCTGAATTATTCAATTAGTCCCTTCCTTACTTCGTCTAATGTCTTCGTAGGATTCCCCTAAGGAACTTCTATAAATTTCATGAAACAATCCAGTGAACGACCCCAAAGAGTGGTCTCCAATTGTCCCTTCTTGACCTCATCATCTGTGGTATGTCTAACAATCCATACTGCCTCGCATAGAAACAAATACTTCTCGGTATCATCGCTCTTGTTTCCATGGAAAAAAGGTAACTTTGCTTGGTCGCCCACCATCCTGGACCTCCTTCCTATAGGAATTGATCTACTACTAGAATATCGTTGGCACGTCAAACAAGTCGGCATGGAACTCCTATGTTTTCCCAAGTGCGGAGTGGTGAGTGGAGGTGCGGGCACGTTGCTTCTAGGGTTTGATATTACAGTTATCCTGGGCATATCATGGGTCTGGTCATCATCTTCATCACTGTAGGGTCACTTCATCCCATGTGTTCTTCCTTCACAGTATTGTGTTTCGATCGAAGCAAGACCTTCCCATGTCCTCTACTTCTTCTCCTGTCAAAACATTCCTTCTCCCATCGTAATACCACTTTCTTCCTCGGCTTCCCTCACAGTCTTGTCGAAACTTGCACCCATCTACCCCTTATGTTTCCATTTGTCTTGCCCCTTTTGTCGTGGTATCCACAGCCTCTGCACACTAGAGTTCTACTACTCGAGGTGCATCTTCAGTATTCCCTTTTCACAAACAAGCATCTTAATTGACAATTGCAAAGATAAAAAGAACCTACCTAGTGGTCCATTGAAGAATTCCCTTTATGCTTCGTTCTAGGACTTGGTAGTATCGACTACGAATTTAGTGATATACCCTTCTACGATACTATCCAGCTAGACTTCAACAGCCCGAGATGCCTTGTTATCAGTTTCCTGCAACTCCTGTATCCGTTCAGGGGTCCAAGATGTTGGCTATCGTCCTTGGCAATTTGTCTTCTTATAAGTGAATCGTGCCAAACACTCGTACAATATAATGGGAAATTTAGAGAAAAATTACTCGTGTGGACCATTGTGTATGTACTTCTCCAACCATTTGTTTGTGGTCATTCCAAGGTTCTGGTTTTCTATCTCAACGAATTCTCATAGCTTCTGATCAAACTAATCTTGAATTTATGGTCTTATCAGATGCCACATATCCTCCTTTTAGTTGCGACAAGGTCCTGAAAATGGTTACATTTGTTGGCACAACCCTGCCAACAAAACTAGTCGACAGGGGTTCCCACTCTGTCGATGCTCAACTCATCGTGATCTCCCTGAGCACCGGCCCAGATAGGTTTTACCCTTCCCGAAAACACCCGCGAAGCGGATGAAGTCTCACCTGAGATGTTCTAGGGAGAACTGTCAGAACCAAGTTTCTGCAGAATAGAGGAGGACTATGTGCATAGAAAATTCATCAAATTATCTAACAAATCTTATCATTTACTCAACCATTAACAGCACCATTCATCATTGCTCATAACAGGTCGTATCATTCATCCATAACCATAGTAGCATACTTATGCGCAAACAGATCTAGAAAAATAACATCATTTAGAAGCAAAAAGCATCGCATCATAGATCCATCATCCAGAGTCATTCTCTAGTATTGTGGGTAATATCAAGACAGTATACTTGTGAGTAATATCAAGTCCTACAAATATCCTCATATAATTGATGTGGTGATGCAGTAAAGCTTGTGAGTAATATCAAGATGAGTCTTGTGAGTAATATCAAGATAGTAGAATTGTGAGTAATATTATGTTCTACAAATATCCTCATGTTGTGAGGTGGTGTACTTTACTATGTAAAGTAGATATACTATGTGATGTATGGCTAATCATGGTCAACAAGTGTTACAAGTCTCCTTTAGGGATTAGCTACCCCTAGAGTGATTTACTTTATCATATGACTATATGACCCGGGGTAATACATACGGTCATAGGTTTAAAAACGATCTTATGAGTATAATATGATAAAGATGATTATTTAATGAAAACGCATATGGACCATGAAGAGATATTTAATATAAGCACGGAGAAAGAGAGATAATTCAAATCGCATATGTTTCCACCAAGTAAACTCGAATTGATTAGATATCAATTGAGTATTAGTTATGGTAAACAAATTTAGTTAATTAAGGAATCAACTCCTTAATTTATGCAAGTGATTATTGGAAATAAACACGGATGGAGAAGCACTAGTTGTGTTCGGTTACATTAAGTTATTATTCAGTTATATTCAGTTTTGTTCAGTTACATTCAGTTCAATTCAGCTGCATTCAGTTATGTTCAGTTACATTCAATTTAGTTCAGTTACACTCAATTGTGCAGTTACACTCAGTTCCATTCAGTTGCATGTATTTCCATTCAGTTCAGCTCAGTTAACAACTCAGTTAGAGTTAGTTAATTAATGGAAGGCACATGTCTTCTTGTGGGAGATAATTATGGAGTGCCAGGTGTTGCTGCCGCAACCTTTCTCCCCGATTTTAGTTTTTCACTTAAACTCTGGGACCCCTCCTCACCATTATTTGCTGGGATCGATTGTTGAAAGCTTGGCGCCTTTGAGCATATCTTTGCATTTGAAGTTGATTGCCCACCCTTTTGCTTGCTTCATTCAGTTTAGCTTGAGTCGCGTGGTCTGTTTTAGTACCCATAGAGCATGAAAATTTTGCCTTAACGAAGGAAATTGATTTTCAGCCGCAATTGGGCCTTAGCGCTGTTGGTTTTCTCTTTGGATCGGGTCTCTTTCGGAAGATGTTGAGTCCTCACTCACCCGCCGTTGCGGCTCCTAGATCAAACTACCCTCCCGATTGAAGTTTCATCCGACGCCCGATTCATTGGTTCAAATCGCTTGCTCCTGAGTTTCTACTTACCCGCCGTTGCGGCCGGGGGGATGAAGTCAGCTGTCGACGTGAGTTTCATCCGACGCCCGAGCTTTGTCTTTTTTTTTATAGCCTTCGTCGCCTATCTTCAGCATTTGTCCCCTCCGCCGTTGCGGGTGGCAGAGCAATCTAGCTTCCGATACGTTCCTTCTCGGCGTCCGATTTCCTTGGTCGCCTGCGTTGTCACTCACCCGGTTCTTATGCTCCTCCGCCGTTGCGGCTCCTGAAGCCTTGCCCATCCAATGCAGTATTCTCAGCCCATCCGATCCAAGTATCGCCCGACCGCCGATTCATTTTACCGTGAGTTCTCACCCGGATGAACCAGGCCAGCTTTTTATGGATTTTTCATCATAGTTAAAAGTTTCGATGCTTAATGTCTCATGTTAGTGGATAATGCACTAAAGTTATATGCAGGGAGAATCCCATAGATCGCTAGAGCGGCCTACGGCGAGGAAAAGGACAACCCAAGCGGATGATAGAGGCATCGACACGGCGTTTTCAGCAGTTACTGTCAGGAGGTAAAACGCCTATGGAAATGATTAAGGAAAACGCAACGACCAGAGAAGAAAAGGAATCGTCAAGGGCGCTGAAAGGTCACACGCTTAGGGCAACCCAAGGGGTAGCAGCTGTAATTTAAATAGGGGGAATGAAGACTGAAAGGGGGCTTTTTCCCTTAGAAAATTTTGTAATTGTTGGCTTGTAAGAGGAACTACTTCGTTTTGCTAAGTGAACTGCAATTTTGTCTGCTGGAAAGAGTAAAGAAGTGGAATGTACCAATGCAATTCGATGAATAATGTTGAAGAGGAACTATTTCGTTTTCAGCTGTATTTCATTTGCTGTAAGAATATTTGATGTTTTGAACCTACGTTCTTGTTAAATGTTCTTCAGTAGTTTTTTTGGGATATATTTTCACTAAGAGCAATAAATGTTGTTATAGAATGATCGGCTATCTGGTTATTTGAATATTTGTAAGTGTTCATGTGCTTTAGGAGAAGTATCAGCTATCTGTGATTTTTCTTACTGTATATGATAATGTATTTCTCAGCCAAAATGATAACCATGCTCCCTAGGGATAGTGTAGATAGTTAGCTTATTTCTTTTGTATCCGGTTGAATGCTTGTGAGCAAGACGAAAGGTAAGAACCTGCGCATCACTTTGTGACCGCTCCCTGTTTTTGACCAACCTGCATTTAGTTAGGCACGTGCATATCATTCTTTTAAGTCAAAATACAAAAACTCGGTGGGCCGGGCTGCAACCGGTAAAGCCTTTGTTTGTTACTTGACCTACGGTAGCCGGACCGCAAACCGACGGATTCCCTATTCCAAACAGTCAACGGGCTAGTTGGGAATGTTGATTGGGGAGAATCCCTTACTGTTGCCACCTGCGAATTTCCAGGCCTCAACAGTTTTGGCGCTAGAAGGAGGACCGCCAGTGCATGGCTGGCCGAGGAAACCCATTTTACAGAGATTATTCCGCTAGTTACAATTATGAAAGTAGTGGACCACTAAATCCAATTCCAGAAGAAGAAAACAGAGAACATCTATATCCTGTTCGCAATGAAATTGTAAATGATCTAAGAAGACATACCCGTGCGTATGTAAAGAAGATCGGAGGGTTGCCAATTATCCCCGAGTTGCCTAGAAGAGAGTACAAGAAGAAAGACCGTCCTATAATAGAAGATTTGGTGTTGGTTGGAGACTGGCAAGAGCTTGTGGAGACTGCCTTACAAGAGATTGAATTGCCTTTGAACCAAATAGGCCCAGACACTCCTGACAGCTCTCCTGTTCACACCCCTGCTAGTTCACGCCCCCACACCCCTGTTGGTTCACCTTCGCATTCTCCACCCCAACTCATGGCCGGTGTTAACGCCAATCAACCCCCACCTAATCCTCCACCACCTGCATGGAAATCCAGGTCACCACTGAATCTGACCCCGCCATTGCATGACCTACCTCAAGCCTTCGAAAAGCTATTACCTAAGTTCGACCCAAATGAGAAGATATTAGTGGATGATCACTTACAGAGTTTTTATTTGGCTATAGAAGGACTGAAGGCAGGGGAGCATGAAGATGTGGTTTGTAGATTGTTCCCTCATACCCTCAAAGGAGCTGCGGCTTCGTGGTATTTTGGATTGCCCGCCAATTCTATCCCAGACTGGGATACTTTCGAGAGAATATTCAGAAGTAAGTATGCCATCCAAAAGACTCACGCCGCCCTCATGAAAGGACTATGTGCATTGAAGAAAGAAAAAAAAAGAAAAGGTGCACAGCTTTACACAAAGGTTTGCAGCATATCTAAAAAATTTCTCTGAAATAGATAAACCTTCAGACAAAGTACTGCTTGAATACTATACTTCAGCTTTGGGTCCTGATTTAGCCATGTTTGCAAAAGGTAGGGCCAAGCCTACTTTGACAGAGACTTATGAAGAGGCAGAAGTGGTGGAGGCTGAAAGGGACAGCGTTGAAGATTATCCTGAACAGTCAGGGGAGAAAAGGAAAACCTTACTGTTTACTAAGCCCAAAGAGGAGAAAGCACCAGACTATGAAGGTATGGCCAAAATGCTGCAAAAGCTTTCTAACAAGATTATAGATTTAGAGAAAGAAAAGGAAGCACAAAAGTTTTATAGGCCATACTATAAGAAAAGAGAAGACAACAATCAGGCCCCTCCTCCTCCTCAAAGGAATGCATCCATGAATTTGACAGACATAGGTATGGAAAATTTATGTACTTTTCATCAGCAGCCTCACTCAGAGAAGAACTGTCCGCAATGGATAAATTCAATGACGTTGGTCATGAATCAGATGTTGGATTCCAGGCTGACAGAAGAAGATGATGAGGAGAGGAAAGAAAATGCTACTTCCACTTCTACAAAAGAACAGGAGGAAGAGACTATGGCATTATGGAGTTCTGTCTCCGTAATCGACGTAGAAGAAGAAAATACATAGGGACGCAAAGATATCAGAGAG
>LPNX010199711.1:111034-135751 GCA_001517045.1 Pseudotsuga menziesii | reverse complement strand
CTACAGCCCACAAAATCCTTAGGGCCGGTTACTATTGGCCAACACTCTTCAGGGATGCACATGCGCACATCAGAAAATGTGATACTTGCCAAAGATGTGGCGGAAGACAACCCAGAGCAGTAGCACCTCTAAAGCCTATAATGATCACTGAGCCTTTCGAGCAATGGGGAATAGATGTCATTAGAGAAATAAAGCCAAATTCCTCCCTGCTACACAAGTATATTCTTACTGCAACTGATTATTTCACCTGCTGGGTCAAAGCTATTCCATTGCGCAAGATAAATGAAGACAAATTCATCAATTTTCTACAAGACCATATCATGACCAGGTTTGGGGTTCCAAGTTCGTTAGTTTTTGATAATGCTAAATAATTTTCATCCATTAAGATTACTGCATTTGCTCATGAGAAAGGGATAAAATTACACTATTCTGCTAACTATTATCCACAAGGGAATGGCCTGGCTGAATCCTCCAATAAAAACCTCATTAGAATCCTGAAGAAGACCGTCATAGAAAACCAGTGAAGTTGGCACTCAGCCTTACCCAATGCCCTGTGGGATGATAGAGTTACCCCTAAGTCTGCCATAGGAGTGTCACCCTTTACCCTTGTGTACGGAAAGGAAGCCATCATTCCCCCCAACATCCTGCTCCCGTCTTCCATACTAGCTCAAGAGTCTAGGGGGTCGGATGATGAAGTTCTCCAAGTAAGAATATACAATCTTCTGAAAGCAGAAGAGGCTAGATCCAAAGCTAGAGAACGTTTCCAACAGCAGTAGGAGGTAGTGAAAAGATGGTTTGACAAGCACAAAGCCGGGAAGAAGGACTTGGAAGTAGGGGACCTTGTCCTAAAATGGGATCATCCCCATGATGAGAAAGGGAAGCACACTAAGTTCCAACAGTTATGGGTAGGTCTGTTTCAAATCACCGCTAAACTTGGCCCTGCTACCTATATGTTACAGGATTTACAGGGACAGGAGGAGAACCTGCCAGTTAATGGTCTAGTTCTCAAACCTTATTTTTCTTAAGTTGTTTTTGAGCTTTCTGACTTGTACATAAATAAGTTGTGTTGAGTTATGCTTTCATTTGTTTTAAGTGAGTCTTTTCTTTCAATAAAGGTGGCTAACTCGTGGTTATGTGGGGAAATCCAAATTTTTGGAAATGGTAAACATTCGTTGAATAGTTAGACTGTGGTTTTTCATGTGAATTTCTTCCACCAAATAGTTTCTCGAAATCTTTGTGTGCATTGAGGTCCTGCTTAACCTCCTGTAAGGTCAATCAGATTCAAAAGTCTAGAATACTATGCTGAGGCTCCGTGCACTTTACACTTAGAATCTAAGGGGCGATGACAGGAGACCCACGGAGAAGAGCAAGATGAACAGGGTGTTAAATCTAAATGATCCCATTCCAGGAATTAAATGCCAGAAGGCAGATAAGAGTCAGAATTCTTATAAAAACATCATGCTCCAAAGCTAAATCCAGATCATAAAGTACTAATTTTCCAATGATCCTCTCCGTCCGTGAGCTGAAACCTTAAGCACATCACTCACACAAAAGGGCACTATGGGATAGAGGATCCTGAATTAAAATTCAGTAAGAAAGGCATGCATGGAGACTCTCATCCAAAAAGTACAAAATCTGAAAAGCACAAAAGCTGCTAAGATGGCATGGGAATGAGGAACAAATGAACGTTTCTGTTCATCACCTACTACAATCCTGTGGTGTCCAATGTCGTTAGCCCCTGAAAACAAAATTAATAATGAACTCATATTTTGGCCTCGGCAGAGTTATCCAGACTCGAAAATCTTGTCTCATCGCCCGAATTGGACCAATGTCAATGATCGAGGTACACACTTCTGTTATCGAGAAATCTGTATAGCTGGAAAAGTTCAATGGATACATTTGTTGTAGGACAGTCTGCTATTCAAGGAAGAAATCACCCAGAGATCTAGGTTCACCAGGAAATCGCCAGTTGTTGCTGCTGCAACCTTTCTCCCCGATTTTAGTTTTTCACTTAAACTCTGGGACCCCTCCTCACCATTATTTCCTGGGATCGATTGTTGAAAGCTTGGTTCCTTTGAGCATATCTTTGCCTTTGAAGTTGATTGCCCACCCTTTTGCTTGCTTCGTTCAGTTTAGCTTGAGTCGCGTGGTCTGTTTTAGTACCCGTAGAGCATGAAAATTTTGCCTTAATGAAGGAAATTGATTTTCGGCCGCAATTGGGCCTTAGCGCTGTTGGTTTTCTCTTTGGATCGGGTCTCTTTCGGAATATGTTGAGTCCTCACTCACCCACCGTTGTGGCTCCCAGATCAAACTGCCCTCCCGATTGAAGTTTCATTCGACGCCCGATTCATTAGTTCAAACCGCTTGCTCCTGAGTTTCTACTTACCCGCCGTTGCGGCTGGGGGGATGAAGTCAGCTGCCGACGCGAGTTTCATTCGACGCCCGAGCTTTGTCTTTTTTTTTTTAGCCTCCGTCGCCTGTCTTCAGCATTTGTCCCCTCCACCGTTGCGAGTGGCAGAGCAATCTAGCTTCCGATACGTTCCTTCTCGGCGTCCGATTTCCTTGGTCGCCTGCGTTGTCACTCACCCGCTTCTTATGCTCCTCCACCGTTGTGGCTCCTGAAGCCTTGCCCATCCGATGCAGTATTCTCAGCCCGTCCGATCCAAGTATCGCCCGACCGCCGATTCATTTTACCGTGAGTTCTCACTCGGATGAACCAGGCCAGCTTTTTATGGATTTTTCATCATAGTTAAAAGTTTCGATGCTTAATGTCTCATGTTAGTGGATAATGCACTAAAGTTATATGCAGGGAGAATCCCATAGATCGCTAGAGCGGCCTACGACGAGGAAAAGGACAACCCAAGCGGATGATAGAGGCATCGACGCGGCGTTTTCAGCAGTTACTGTCAGGAGGTAAAACGCCTATGGAAATGATTAAGGAAAACGCAACGACCAGAGAAGAAAAGGAATCGTCAAGGGCGCTGAAAGGTCACACGCTTAGGGAAACCCAAGGGGCAGCAGCTGTAATTTAAATAGGGGGAATGAAGACTGAAAGGGGGCTTTTTCCCTTAGAAAATTTTGTAATTGTTGGCTTGTAAGAGGAACTACTTCGTTTTGCTAAGTGAACTGCAATTTTGTCTGCTGGAAAGAGTAAAGAAGTGGAATGTACCAATGCAATTCGATGAATAATGTTGAAGAGGAACTATTTCGTTTTCAGCTGTATTTCATTTGTTGTAAGAATATTTGATGTTTTGAACCTACGTTCTCGTTAAATGTTCTTCAGTAGTTTTTCTGGGATATATTTTCACTAAGAGCAATAAATGTTGTTATAGAATGATCGGCTATCTGGTTATTTGAATATTTGTAAGCGTTCATGTGCTTTAGGAGAAGTATCAGCTATCTGTGATTTTTCTTACTGTATATGATAATGTATTGCTCAGCCAAAATGATAACCATGCTCCCTAGGGATAGTGTAGATAGTTAGCTTATTTCTTTTGTATCCGGGTGAATGCTTGTGAGCAAGACGAAAGGTAAGAACCTGCGCATCACTTTGTGACCGCTCCCTGTTTTTGACCAACCTGCATTTAGTTAGGCACGTGCATATCATTCTTTTAAGTCAAAATACAAAAACTCGGTGGGCCGGGCCGCAACCAGTAAAGCCTTTGTTTGTTACTTGACCTACGGTAGCCGGACTGCAAACCGGACATATTCCCTATTCCAAACAGTCAACGGGCTAGTTGGGAACATTGATTGGGGAGAATCCCTTACTGTTGCCGCCTGCGAATTTCCAGGCCTCAACACCAAGATGGCACCAGATCATGGGGGCACATGATTGAATATGGATCAATGTTCAAAGTGTTAACAATTTACTGATGCATGCAACTATTCTACTTTTGTTGTAAAACCTAATTTGACTTGTTATTAAATTGTTATGGACTTGGCAAGTTAGATACGGTGTTCCATTAAATCTCCATTATTGTGGAAAACAATATGTTATTATGTTTTAATCATTCTATGCTACTTATCTCTCATACTCTAAGATCGTTTGCTGGGTTTTTTTATCCTCTGAATCAGTAGAGGGTTTTCCCACGGTATATCCTGTGTTCTATGGTTTGATTTATGTCTTTGGATTATTGATGAGATTTATATGCACTTTTATTATGGAATAAAGTTTTAAAGTTCAATTTTCTTCATTATTTTTCTCAATCACTAACATGTCGCACATTCAATAATAATTCATCATTGGATTGCAGAAACAGTAAGAAACAACAATCTAGATCAACTCTTGTCTTGTAATATTACTTCTGCGTAACAATCGACAGATTCAAAACAATTCACAATTCAACAAGTTCTCTTGGTTGATCTTTTAGTCTCCAAGTGTCTATGGCTATCCATACATATCCTCTAACACTTGTACTTATACTTCTATTTATAGGATTACACCTTGACGTTCAAGGTCCACTTCTAACTAACTCTTAACCAATTAATTCTTAACTGAATCTACAAAATAATGACCAATATCCATAAAGTATGGTACAAAGTACAAAAAGGTGACACAAAATATACAAGATATTCTATTCTTCATTTGCGCGTCGATCTTCCTCTTGCGTGGTGTCTTTTGAGCTTTCAAGACATCCACGATGTTGTGCAACTAGTGTATCCAAAAACCTTGTTGTTAGTATCTTTTGAATATAAAATACGACAGCAAGGGCCATATTTTCTTCATGCAAATAACATAAAGGGGGACCGGTCAACTTCTGACTAACGTAATAAATAACATGCTCTTGACGAGCATCATCCTCCTGGACCAAAACCCTAGTGATGGCATTTTTGGATGCCGACACATAGAGAATGAAATCCTTGGTGAAGTCAACTACAGACAAGCAACAGGGCGGAAGCCAAAGCTTGCTTTAGTGTATCAAAATCATCTTGTGCATGCTGATACCAAACAAATGGAATTTTGATATGAAGCAGGCATAAGAAACCATGGACTTTTGTCGCATATTCTGGTATGAAACGGAGAAGGAAATTGGCCTTTCCTTGGAGACTCTACAATTGGCTCAAATTCCATGGTGAGAAGAGATCAAGAATGGCTTGAACTTTGAGAGGGGCAATTGCAATCCCTTTACACGAGATGACAAACCCAAGCAGATGACCAGCTGGGACACAAAACATGCACTTGAGAGGGTTCAAGTGGATTTTGTACTTGCGACGTCATAGGAAGACTTTTTGTAAGTCGTCTAAGTGTTGTGAACACTTCCGTGAGTGAGCGGTGAGGTCGTCTAGGTATACCAGTTTGATATGGACAAGGTCATGGAAGCAGAATGTCATGGCTCGCTGAAAAGTGGCTCCAGCATTTTTAAGGCCAAATGGCATCACTCGATATGCAAATGTGCCCCATGGGGTTGTGAACACAGTCTTGTACCAGTCTTCTTTTTGGATCTGAATTTGGTTATACCCGGAGAAACCACCCATGAAGGAAGAGACATCATGTCTAGTGCAAGCATAAATGATTTGGTCAATGAAAGGAGTAGGGAAGTTGTTTTTGGGACATTCCAAATTCAAGTCACGAAAATCAGTAGAGACGCTGATGGTACCTTGTTTTTTATTCACGGGAACAGGATTAGAAACCCAATTGGTATATGCGATGGGGTATATAAAACTTGTTGTGCACATTTTTTCAATCTTGGCTTTGACCGCGACAGCCTTTGACGGGTGGAAGGGTATTTGTTTTTGGTAGACTAATGCCACATCAAGCCATGTGTCGATATGATGTTCGACAATAGATGGATCCAACCTAGGCATCTCGATATAGGACCAAGCAAAGATATCACGAAACTCTTGAAAAAGTTCTTTGTAGGAAGCGACTTCTTCAGGGGAGCATGATGCCATGAGTGTGATTTCTTCAACGAACTCAGGGTTGGTTGAGATATTGACCTTGATGGTGGGTGAAATATTAGCCATGTTTCCCTCTTCAAATGCGTTGGGAGTTGGAATGAGGTTTTTGAACCAGTCCACCTTACCGTGAATGAAGTCCTTGGCTTCAACTGAATACTGATTTGACGAGGACAGAGGTTCCTTGGGGATAAAAAATGAGTGATGGTGCATATTATCCCAAGGGTATTCAGGAGCTGACCATGCTTCAAGGATATCCTAATCGTTGTTGAAACAATGATTGGATAGATCAGAAGGATCGTCTATGGTTGCGGAGATGGAAGGGATGGGGAAGATGGAAATCATGTATATGGTTGTGGTGTTCGAGGAGGAAGCTGGAGGGTGGATTTCCTCGATGACAGTGATTTCAGACTCATGAGAGTGTTTCCAAAAATCATGAAGCACAGACCGATACTTGGCCAAGTCTGATAAATGGTGCGAATAGTTTCCATATAAACCGCAAATCTCACATGAATGGTTCTTCCTCAAATATTTGTTCTCTGCCGCTGGCGGAGTTGAGATGATGACTCCTAGAGTGTCGTCGGTTGTATCCATAGTGTCAATGTGTGTGTGCAAGATGAGTATCTCCATGAATTTTTGAGTTGCATGACCATGGAAATCACACAAAGTGCAAGGTGGAGTTAGAAGAGGCTCGGCTGCTGCTTTGGAGGCCTTGCCCCCAGTCTTCTCTGGGAGAGGAGGGGTAAGTTTGAGGACGAAAGGAGTGTTTGATGGACTTGGAGGAGGACGTGACTCCACCGCAATTGGTTGGATGGGATTCAACATAACCCAAGGCATCGAAGCTGGGGTAGGTGGTTCAAGGTACTACACATGAATCCCCAACGTAAAATTAGGTAAATTTAGAGTATCCATAACAAGATTACTCACGATGCCGGATGGTGGGAATAGGAAGGGAATCGTGTGGATTGGGAAAGAACCCCAATAATTACCGACTCATAATGGTTGGGGTTGCGATTGATTTTGTGGTATGTTTAGGATGGTACTAGATGAAATAGTACACAACTATGTTGTGTCATTCGGCGTAGGCAGAGGTGGCATAGATGGGAAGGTGTCCGCCATAAGTTCTTCAGCAAACAATCTTGGGCCAGTGTGGATACGGAAGGGATGGAGACGTTTTCAATGGAAGTATCAATGGTAGGGATGACGTGTTCCAGTGTGGCTAGCTCCTGCAGATCGTAATACATGAACTGATCAATCGTCACATTATTTCTGTCATAAGGAAACATCAGAAGTCAAAAGACGATGGATGCCATAGCTCTCATGGCATACATGTAGCTATGTCTTAGAAGGAGGTTATAGTCAAGTTGGGAGTTAATAGCCTTGATGCCAATCAAAACCATTTTACCAGCTAATGACATAGGAACATTCAGAAGAATGCCATGGGTCTTTGTCGAGCAACCATCATAAGCGCAAAGGGAAATAGTGGATGGTTGAAGGGTAGGGGACCCGAGTTTCTTCCAGAAAAAAGTTGACATGACATAGGTAGATTCCCCTTCATCGACGATACATCGATGTATGACTGAATTGCGAATTGAGACCAGAATTTGGAAGGAGATGGTGGATGGAATTCTGGTTTCTCCTTGGTCCAGATCAAACGTGATCAAACTAGAGTCAGTAGGATCCATGGCACCTAGTGTGGATAACAATGCATTTCGCTGTGTCAAGAAATTTTTTAGCACTTCTAGAGTGAACAATGTTGTAGGTGACTGGGCCAAGTCATCAACGATGCTATAATTTAGGGCAGATCAAGCAGTCGCGTTGTTGGTGATATGTCACATAGGAAATCATGGAACTATAGCCGCCCGATCCTTGGGGGTGTTGGTAGGTGGAGGGGCATGCTGGAAGTGTTAGACATAGATGTTGCTGATGGGTCAATGTTTTTCGTGGTGGAGTCATACTGGTTTCACCTAGTTTGGAGGTTGAATTCTTTGATTGGCAGTGTCATCAAGTGATGGAAACTAGTCTATGTAGGTGGAGCCACGATGGGAGCTGCGAGAGCTGTAAGAGTTGCGGGAGCAGGTGGGGCCAAGAGTGCAGTGGAAACCAATCCTTGGAGTGGTAATGGATTTTGGAGCACCATAAGCGGAGGACCTGGTGGTGTTGGTTTGGGATGAGCCTGGGCTGCGGTATTGGCACCTTGTTGAGCTTCATTTTGGAGAAACCATTGGACACAAGCCATATGAGGGAACATATGCATATAGTGGCCGAAGGTGTTACAAAGGTTGCATAGATTATTAGTCCATAACTTTGGGTTCTTTCCTGGTCGAGAAGGCTGTTGGGGGTTCTGTGTCAGTGGATTGGCACCATTGTTGTTGGGGGGGTTAGGTTGTTGGCTAACTCCTTGTGGTTGATCATTACCTCGGTTTCTCCCTCGATTTTTATTCCCCTACCCTTGTTGGTTTTTAGGGGCGGGTTGGTTGGGAAGGTTCTATTGAGAAAAAACCTTTCCTATGGAAACCGGAGGGGACGAGGTAAGAGCCGGAGTGTGTTGCAATGGTGGTGCATAATAGACTGGAGGAGCTGAAGGAGCTATAAATCTCACCACTTGGCCCGAATACAACTGTGCCAGCCAAATCGGCCCATGGGCATGCTGATTTGGAATGGGATGTGCATAGGAGGGGGTGGCTCTGGAATGAGCCACCATCTGTGAGTAATCAAGGATATGATTTGGTTGTGCAACATTATGGGTGTTTTCTGAGTGTGGCAGAATCACAGGGGGTGTCACATATTACTGAGCGTGATATGTGACAGAGCCGATGACACCATCCGCAGCATGGGATGCCCCCAGCGTATCACGGTGGGAGGTGCTGGCACAGGGAGCATATGGTATGATGGTATATAAATACCTATACTATGCATAGATTAATTCAAACTGTTGAGCCTTTAATATGGCCTCCTCCTCAGTTTGAGGCCTCTCAGAGGCAACATCCTGGGCTATGGGTGGGAGTAAGGTCTTTAAAAACCTGTCAAGGAAGATCCTTTCATCCAGTTGGATATTGCATAGCCTACATCATCGTTGCCACTCATGGATGTGGTCTATGATGTGAGTATTTGTATTCTGATGACAGGATAGAAGGATCTCCACTCCCTCACCATATGAAATGGGTAGTTGAAAGTACTGGAGGAACATGGGGGAAAGTGAGAAGAAATCGGGATAGGAGGAAGGTGGTAGTTCGATGTACCATTTCATAGAAGCACCCATAAGTGTGTGTTGTAATATCCTCAATCTAACTAAGTCATCCACAATGTTTTTTGAGGAACACCATAGGTGGAAGGACATGATATGGTTTTGGGGGTCCTCTCCCACCTTTCCCTCAAACTTTGGGATTTCTGAAAGAAGTTTGGTCGGCATGGGAGGCCAATGATTTTGATGACTAATGGGGTCATTCATTAGCCTAGCCATATCTAGCAAGTTAAGACGATCCATAAGTGGTAGGTTAGACCTGAAGTTGGCTCGGGATGGACCAGCGATGGCACTGGATTTTGTAGGAACATGATGTCCATGAATAGCTAGGGGTATATGAGGCTGAACTCCCATGGAAGGGATAATCAGAATGGTCATGGAAGGGCCACTTTCCCCAGGTATGTAAGGTGGTATGGTATGGATTGTGGTAGCAAATGTGGGGTCGCCACTAGTGGGTAGCGTACCTATAGCAACATGCACAGTGGCGGTGGTACCACTAGCAGGGATACTCGTGATGATGGGAGGAAAGGACATGGGTCCTCTGAGTAAAGTGGATGCCTATTACTAAACTTACTCAACCCCTGTTGTATATCAGAAGACCCCAAAGGGCGATGACCGAGTAGAGGAGGAGGGGACAAATAAGTGGGTTAATTTCCAACTTTTAAAATACAATACATAATGTAAATTACAGAAATCAACTAAGAAAGAGACAGGTTGCATTTAACAAGTCGACATCCACGACTGGGTCACTCAAAAAGGAAAAACAGAGGCAACTAGGCTCAAAAATAGATAGGTCGCACTTAACCGGTGGATAGCCACAACTGGGTCGCTCAAATAGGCCAAACAGAGGCGACTGGGTCACTCAAACTGCAAAAACAGGTGTGACTATGCCCTGGAAGGCAAGTTGCACTTTACGGCGCTAAGGCTATTACCTGGGTCATGCCTAATGAGCAAAAAAGTGCAACTGGGTCATGAGTTTTGGTCTGAAATGTGTGACTTGGGCCGAAAGTAGAAAAAATAAAAAATGCAAGCCAAAAAGGGCTGAGGGGGGTAGGAACTAGTGTCATACAGGTTCAGATTGGCTGTGTGAGGGTCCTATCAGTGATAGTTGTGAGTAAAAACAAAAAACACCTGCAAAACAAGGGATCCAAGGGGATCAACCAGTATGGTCCCAAAAAATGTAGCGAGGTTTTCACCCTTGCTACGTGCAAAAGCACCTCCCTTCTGTCAATGATATAGGAGGGTAGAGTTATGAAAGAAATCTATAGTAAACAAACAATATTAGTAACACAAAATAAATAAACAAAGACGGCTACACTAAACAAAAACAAAAAGATGAAAATTATACCCTTCTTTTCTAAAAATGGGCCACCGTGCCCAATCTAGGATATGGACGCCCTCTCCATAGGCTGGTTGGTACGGAGAATGTCTCAACGTACTGGATGGGAGATAGTGGAGCTATGGAATGATGGCTACAATGGTGCGAGTATTTTGAGAATAATGGCTTCTCATCATACTCACTTAATAGAATAATGAAAAAGGGATAAGAATCTTGTTGATGGATACCTCCACACTATTTTTATAATGTGTTTTTAGGTTTTTTGGCATTTTCTCTCTTTTAGGGTTTTGGGACCCTATTTAGGGTTTTAAGCCCTATTTAGGGTTTTTAACTCCTTTTTGGGTTTTTACCCCTTTTTTGGGTTTTTAAGCCCCTTTGTGAGTTTTTAGGCCCTTTTTGATATTTTTGGGGATTTTTTAGAGATAATAAGGGTAAATCATTGTTGTGAAGGTAAAAAATAAGGGAACAATTGGAGGAAAATGATGTATGCATGTGGTTTAGGCCATGTAGAGCTAGTAGGTGAGCAATTTGTTTTGTTAACAGGTGCTATAACAAGTCCTTGCATCTTTCAACTTGGTTGTGATGACTATCTGTTGGACACGTTTTTCATTGTATAGGCCATTTGAGGATTTTTTTACACTCAATGTAGTCTCCAGTAGAGTTATTTCATCGTACAACTTGGTTCAAGTGAAATTTCATGAACAGAAAGAAGTGGTTTCCAATTTTCATCTTCACCAAATGCATGAGGTGAAGTGTGTTGAGATTACAGCATCAGGAGTCATTCTCCAGTCTTGTGAGTAATATCAAGACAGTAGACTTGTGACTAATATCAAGTCCTACAAATATCCTTATATGATTGAGGTGGTGATGTTGTATAGCTTGTGAGTACTATCAAGATAGTAGACTTCTTAGTATTATCAAATTCAATAAATATATGCATGTTGCGAGGTGGTGCACTTTACTATGTAAAGTGGATATACTATGTAATGTATAAAATATCATGGTCAATAGGTGCTATAAGTCTTGTTTAGGGATTATCTACCCATAGAGTGATTTACTTTATCATGTGAATATATGACCCAGAGTAATACATATGATCATAGGTTCGAAAACAATCTTATGAGTATGATATGGTATAGAATTAATGAAAACACGTATGGACTATGCAGAGAAAATTAATATGAGCACAGGGATGGAGAGAGAATTTGAATTGCCCATGTATGCCTCCAAGTGAAATCAAATTAATAAGTCATCAGTTGAGACTTAGTTGTGATCAAACAAGTTCAGTTAATTAAGGAATCAACTCCTTAATTTATGCAAGTGGTTGTTGAAGATGACACTAATGGAGAAGCATAAGTTACATTCATTTATGTTCAGTTACATCCATTTCTGTTCAACTACATTTAGTTACATGAAGTTCCATTTAGTTATGTTCAACCACATTCACTTACATGAAGTTCCATTCAGTTCAATTCATTCAGTTAACAACTCAGTTAGAGGCAGTTAAACTTGGTGAATTAATTGAGGGTGCATATCTTCATTGTGGGAGTTAAGTATGAAGCACCAACTTGGAATCTAGTCTGTGGGGTGTGTTGGGATTATTATTAATCATCCCCTTAACCACATAGTATAATTGTCTATTTTCCTAGCTTAATATGTCTTCATCACTCCACCAGCTCATGGGGGACACACCTAGGGGACATCTACCACTTATTGCACTTGATTGTATGAGTTTAGGTACCCCATGGACCAATTCCTATAATTTAGGAACCCACTTTGAGTGCCACCACCAGTATCCTTCAGTTGACCTCAGTAGGCATTCATTTATGTTTAGTTATGCTCCAATTACCATCAGTTAGACCACAATAAGTTATCCTAGCACCAGTTTTCATGATTCAAGGGAGTGTGGGTGCCTTTTTTCACCTACCATCGTCAGTTAATTGATTGTAGACTGAGTTAGTTATCCAAAGTTGCATTAGTGAGCTCCAGTGGTGATTTTTCCCACACTGAGTTAGCTCTAGAGTCAGTCTGAGTTGGTAGATTCAAATCCTATATTAGGCATTCGAATTCTCCTATATGTATAACCATTGATTACATATTAATTACATATTCATGAATATAATCATATTATTCCAATTTTGTCTCTATGTGTGTATAATTTTTCCATGAGTACTTGATCAGTCTATGCTAAATTATTCTCTCTCTTCTACAACCCTCTCTTCTCACTTGAATTCATGCAAGTTGATGATCCTATGCTTCATTGAATTTAACATGGTATCAGAGCAGGTGTCCATTCCTGCTTCGAACCTAGGAAACCTCCATATATGCAACAAAAGCAATTGGGTTCCACATAAATCTTGGAATTATTGTCTTTCTCTGTTTGGATTATATCCATAGAATTCTATCTAGGCGTGATGCACCCAGATAAAGTGCACATGTTGAAGTGGAGAGTGTTTGAACTAATTTGATTCAAATCAGAGTTTGTTTGTATGTACAATTTCAACAACAAAATTTGAAAATCGAATCCAACTTTGAAGAGGTGCCACGACCTATACATATCATCTTAGAGGACCTGCCATATATTGTTTGAAAGGTATTTTTGTGATGTGAAACAGGTTTTTTGAGGAATTCAATTTGAGTCTCTATTTTGACAGATATGGTCAGTTGAATATCAAAGGTTTGCAACATCTTGCGTCCGTCCGTACCCTCTATTTCATCTTGATATTTCTCATATCATAGGATGTGATAGGTCAATTTCCTTATATGATTTGAAATATCTCTTTGATATCTCAAATGGGTCTTCGACGTAATTTGATTCCGTTGACTGTAGAAGAAGTTGTGATTGAATTGGCAACATGGAATCAATCAAGTTTTTGAGTTTTTATTTAAGCTTACATACATGGTTTGATTTACATGTACCACTTCTTGGATTCCAAGTTGTTCCTAGATTTGAAGAAGAAAATTGCAGAAACCTCTATTGTACAACTTTGATATGCTTTGAAATCAAGTCCTCCTCTATCACCATTCAATTATGTTGAGTGGAAATTGAAGATGGTTGCATATCTTGAGAGGCATGATCTCCTTGATGTGTCTTTTGGAATTGGTAAAGAATCTTATGAAAAGGAAAATGATTGGCTAGATGAATTTGAAAGAGAATATGAAAATATGTGTATGGTAATGACTCCTTATATGTGTTATCTCATGGAAACTATTGAGTATCCATTTGAGCTATGGAGAAATCTAGATAGAGCCTTTGGTGTGCAGAAAAAAATAGATAACACCTATATTGAATCCAACAATCCTCAAGTGTTCTTCATTCAAATGTATCATGCTGAATTCTCTCTGATGAAGTTGTTCAAGATGAATAAATAGAAGAATATTCAACTCATTCAATTCGAAATGTTGAAAGTCTCCTTGTAGTGACACCTTCTCTTATTGCTCCAGAATTTAAGAGATCTCTGATATCTCATCTTCGCATACAATTGATCCAGAAGAAGACATTCAAACCTCCCTTATTGAATAAAAACTCTCCTTCCATCCTACTCAGTCATTCTCCAGTTATTCTTCTATTGTAAATGTTGTGCAAAATTTTATAGTGAAAGCTCAAGGAGATTAAGAGAAATTTGATTCCTCTCTCTCCAATAATGTTGTTGGTGTGCAGAAAAGTGATATGTTGGATGTTTTTGAATAAATATCATATTTTAGGAGTGATCCATTAACCCTCATTGATCTAGTGCTTCCAACAAATTCCTACGTGATTTTGTTATATTTTTAACATTAAGCTAGCATTATGTTAGGATCTTGAACTGAGAGAATAACAAGCACAGCAATCAAACACAAGAGACAATGAACACAGTTTTTTTCATCGGGGAAACCATAAATGGAGAAAACCCCGCAACTTCCTCAGAGATAGAATCAGCACCAAAAGTAAAACCCAAAAACAGTAAGATGATCTCTCGACAGCAGTAACCTATTTCTTCCTAGCCCCAGTATCTTCTTCTTCCTTAGCTATGCGCTACAACTGAGTGTGAGTGAGTGTGTGATAAATAGAGAGGATAGCTCTCTATTTATACTAATTCCCAACTTGACAAAACCCTACTAGGTTTGACTTCTCTAAGAGAATCTAATAACCCTAGTGCCCTGGAACTGCGGGGAATTTAACCCTTGATCAATAGGATGGTTACCCACAATGGCTTGACATGACTTGTTTACATTATAGAAACTCCCGATAGGAACATCAAGGCATGAAATGACTCAAGTACATTATAGACACATNCAAGTGAATACATTTTGAAGTTACAATTACATCAACACTCCCTCTTAACTAGGAAGGTATTCTCTCGACACAATTTATCAGCACAAGTCTTCTTCTCTGTGTCATATGGATCATCATCGAGTCCTCATCATATTCAAGTCATCTTCATCTTCAATTTATCTTCATCTTCGAGTTATCTTCATCTTCAAGTCATCTTCATCTTCATATCTAGATCATCACTTGATCTGGATCATCACCACTGGATCTAGATCACAACTCGATCTAGATCATCATCACTAGATCTGGATCATCACTCGATCTGGATCATCACTGGAGCATCATCTCTAGATCTGGATCATCACTCATTCTGGATCATCACTGTTGGATCATCATCACGGGTGCTATATCATGATTCTTCTCATCACAGGAAGTTCTACAGAGCCAGCCCTTTTCATGCCGGTTGTAGGCCTAGCCTCCATGTAGGTCTTTTTCAGTGCTTATATCTGACACCAAGTCAGAATGGCTCTCCCAGCACTTACATCTGAACATGAGAGGAACACATCCAACACCGTGTCAGAAAGGCACGCCCATCACTCACATCTGACCATGCGGGAACACATCCCACCACCCTGTCAGAAAGGCCTAGCACTCACATCTAATCATGCGGGAACACATCCCACAACCCTATCGGAAAGGCTCAGCACTTATATCTATCCATGCAGGAACACATCCTACAACCTTGCTAGAAATTCTCTACACTTACATCCAACCATGCAGGAACACATCCTACAACCTTGCTGGAAAGGCTCTGCACTTGCATCCAACCATGCAGGAACACATCCCCCAACCTTGCTGGAAAGGATTTGCACTTACATCCAACCATGTGGGAACACATGCTGCAACCTTGATGGAAAGGCTCTGCACTTACATCCAACCATGCGGGAACACATCCTGCAACCTTACTGGAAAGGCTCTACACTTACATCCAACCATGCGGGAACACATACTGCAACCTTGCTAGAAAGGCTCTCAACCCCAGGTTGAGGGTTCCTGGTAACTGACCAGGTGCCTCCATTCTCCAAGAGAATGGCATCAGCCCTTATATTTGATCAAGTGGGAACACGTCCCTCAATCACATCAGAATGGCCATGCACTCATATCTGATCATGTGGGAACACATCCCACAGTCATATTAGAATGGCCCTCAGTCCTAGACTGAGTATTCCTGGTAACTGACGAGGCACTTCCATTCCAAGAATGGCAATAGCCCTTATATTTGATCATGTAAGAACCAATCCTACATTCACATCAGAATGGTTCAGTACTCATATCTAACATGGAAGGAACCAATCCTCTCACCATGATAGAATGGCTTAGCCCTTACATCTAACCATGGAAGGAACCAATCCTCTCACCATGTCAGAATGGCTCACGGATTCATCACTTCCCCTTGGAAGGAACCTCGATCTAGAGAACACCAAGCTTCTCCCTGAAGTACTCAAACTTCACTCTGGCTAATGGATTCATCAACACATCAGCTATATGTTCGTCCGTCGCAACATACTAGAGCTTCACTGCTCCCCTCTGTACCATATCCCTGATATAGTGATACTTGATCTTGATATGCTTCGACTTGTCATGGAACATTGGGTTCTCTGACAACTTCACACAACTCTGGTTGTCACAATATATACAAGTAGCATCTAACTGGAGATCTAAGAAATCAAACAGTAGCTTCCTCAACCATACTACCTCACAACTAGCTGAACAAGCTACGACATACTCTAATTCAGTTGTACTCAGTGCCACATAGGATTGTTTCCTGCTAAACCAAGAGATCACACCTGATCCCATACTGAAGCAACACCCTGAAGTGCTCTTCCTATCGATGGCACTACCTACCCAATATGAATCAACATAACCCTCTAGGTTAATCTTCTAACTCACCTCATACTTGAGCCCATAATCGACTGTACCCTGCATGTACCTTAGAATATGCTTTGCAATAATCAAGTGAACATGTCTCGGATTTGTCAAGAACTAGCTCAAGGTGTTCACAGCAAATCAAATATCTGGTCTCGGGTTCGTCAGGTACAGCAAGGACCCAATCATCCGACGATACATCATGGCATCAACCACTTCTAATGAAGCATCACTCAATAGCTTCAGGTTTGATGCCATAGGTGTGGTCATGGCCTTGCAATCCATCATTCCAAATCTCTTCAGGATCTCTACTGTATATTTCCCTTGTCCCAGGGAAATTCCATCTGCATTCTGCCACACTTCCATGCCTAGAAAATAATCCATCATTCGCAAGTCCTTCATTTCGAACTCGGCAGCAAGCTTCCTCTTCGTATCAGCAATCAACCCATCCATACCTGTTACAAACAGATCATCTACATACAGTAGGAGCATCACTGGGTTGTCATCTTCAACCTTGTATTTAAGGTTGGAATCAGCTTTACTCTTGGTAAAGCCCAAACTAGATAGAAAGCTGTCAATTCTACCATACCATGTCCGGGGTGCCTGTTTCAAACTGTACAAGGATTTCTTCAATCTACACACATGAGACTCCCTGTCATGTGTCTCAAAACCGAATGGTTGTTCCACATATACTTTCTCTTCCACTACACCATTCAAGAAAGCAGTCTTGACATCCATCTAGTGTATCTTCCATTTCATCACTATAGCCAAAGCAAGTACTGATCTGATGGAAGTGTATCTGGATACAGGTGCAAAAGTTTGTTCATAGTCTATTCCTTCTTTCTGGGAGAAACCACAAGCAACAAATCTTGCTTTATATTTTTCTATGCTACCATCTGCAGCATGCTTGATCTTGTAGATCCATTTGGAACTTACAATTGACTTCCCTTCTGGTCTTGGGACAACATCCCAGACATCATTCTTCATGATTGATTGATACTCTTCGATCATAGCATCCTTCCATTCTTTTCATTCTGCCACTTCTTCATAATTTGAAGGTTCTTTATCGATGAAATCATATAATAATGATACATACCCGGAGCAAGATCTGGTCCTCTTTCTTTCTCTGTGATTCTCTTCTAGAGCCCCATATCTTTCTGCACCTTGGATAGCTTCTCATACCCAAGCAGGTTTCCTCTTATAAGGATTCTTCTCCTGAGGTGGTTCTATAGGTCCTTGTGGTTCTTCAAATTCTCGATCTTCTTCTTGAGTTTCTTCAATCATGGTTGTATCATGAATTTTGGGTGCTTCTGCTTCTTTAGGTTCTTTAGCAGGTCTTTTTCTAGATTTATTGTAAGCTAAGTCTTCATCAAATGTCACATCCTTACTGATGTCGATCTTCTTGAATCCTAGGAAGTATATTTTGTAAGCCTTCGAGGTTTCAGAGTATCCCACAAATATACCCTTCTTTCCTGAAGGATCTAATTTTGTCCTCTTCTCTTTTGGAATGTGTACGTACACTGGACAGTCGAATATTCTAAGATGGCTAACTTCTGGTTTCTTGCCGAAAAATACTTCTTCAGGTGTCTTGTTCTCGAGTACTCTGTGTGGAGTATGGTTTTGTACATACACCGTTGTTCCAACAGCTTCTTCCCAAAGATGCATAGGAATATCTTGATCATGAAGCATTGCTCTTGTAGCTTCCATGATAGTTCTATTCTTCCTTTCTGCAATCCCATTCAGTTGTGGATTATATGGAGTGGACAAATCCCTCCTAATCCCTGAGTCTTTCCATAACTCTTTGAATTCATTTGATGTGAATTCTCCGCCATTATCTTATCGAAAGGTCTTGATCTTCTTTTCAGTGTGATTCTCGATCAAGGCTTTGAATTCCTTAAACTTGTTGAATATTTCATCTTTGTTCTTCATGAAGTAAATCCATGTCTTCCTAGAAAAGTCATCAATAAAGGAAACATAGTATACATACCCACTTAGTGAACTTGATGACATTGGACCGCATACATAGAAGTGGATGATTTCCAAGATTCCTTTTTCTTTTCTCTCGCTACTTGGAAATGTCTTCTTTGTGTTCTTTCCTTTCACACATCCTTTGCAGACTCCGTCATGTTTTTCTTGAATTTCTGGAAGACCTTCAACAGCTTTTCTTGCAAGTGGTATTGCTTTGTAATGCACATGTGCAAGCCTTCTATGCCAAAGTTCATTTGTCTCTACTGTGTCATGGACCAAGGCTTGTTCTGGATGGCCCTTCAATTTGTATAGACCTTCTTCTTGTTCCCCAATCACTACAGCATCATTAATAGTCTTTCCCTTTGTCCACATGATAACTTGGCCATATATAAATGCAACCCTCATGCCTTTTGCATCTAATGTAGATATGGAGAGAAGGTTCTTATTTAGTCCTACTACAAAGAATACTTCCTTCATTGTCATAGACTTTCTAGAGTCTAGCTTATAGGAGGATTCCCCACTACCTTTTATTGGATTCACCTTGTGTGGTGATTCATGTTCTGATAGTTTCACAAAGGATTCCTTGAATCCTGTCATATGCTTGGAAGCCCCACTGTCTATAAGCCAATCATTTCTTCCATGAGTAATGTTTCCCGTGAGAGCGGAAATCAAAACATATTTTTCATCACTTGAAGAATCTTCACTCTCATATTTGGTTCTCTTTGTGGAAGGTTCATCATCCTCTATAGCATGAGCATGATGTCTTCTCTTGTTTCCCTTCTTCTTATGGGAGTTAATCTTGTTTCTAGGACAGTCTTTGGCAAAGTGTCCTCTTTCATCACATGTATAGCATCTTAATTTAGATAAGTATTTTCTAATGTTATCTTTCTGGTGAAAGGTCTTACCTCTAGAGTGATGAGAGTTTCGTCTGCTTTTCTTGGCGTGAACTGTGAGATCTTGATCTTCACTTCCCATCTTCTCTTCTCGAGCTGCTATCTGAGCTTCTTCTTGAGAGCATTATTCCCATAGTCTGTTGAACTTGACTAACTTCTTTCTGGCACAGATTCCTTGAATAAAGGAGTCCCGTGATCTAGGGAGACCATTCAAGGTGGTCATTACAATCTCTACATTTTCCACTTCTTCATCTACTGCTTCCATCTATTCCTTGATATGAGATACCCTTGTAAAGTAAGACTAGATGGTCTCTGCATTCTGGATCTTTACATTCTTCAGTTGGTTTCTGAGAGTCATCTTCCGGTTTATGTTCTTCCCTTCAAACAATTTGGTTAGGGCATCAAACATAGCTTTAGGTGTCTTTAGGGAGGACACCTGTGGTATGAGGTGATCCTTGATTGAATCAGCAATAATCCTCTTTTCCATAACCATATTCTTCTTATGTAAGGCCTTAGCCTCATCTCCCTCTGGAACTAGAACCTCCTCATTGATATAGGATTCCAACTCATTTTCTTCCAAGACCAAGGAGATCCTATACTTCTAGGCTCGGAAGTTATCAGCTCCCTCAAGCTTTTCATCAAGCTTGGTGTGATGAGACATATTAACTGAGAACCTCAAATGGAAATACAAAATATTTAGATCTTACCAGGTCAATATGTCGAATCTAGATTTGGGGCTGAAATTTTGCAATGCTGGTTCAAGAGCAAATTAGGTTTTTGCTTTTCCGGAGTTCTATCCAACCAAATGCTTTGATCTTGATCTCTAAACTTCGATTTTGAGGAGGACATCAATCCAGGCTTGGGATAACTGAAAATTTCCACTTCTATGGAAATCCTTAATTTTCGGCAGCAATGTCGGGTCCAAAACTGAAAAACCTCAAAATTGGATTTTGCTTCGACAGAAAGATGCACCCTAGGGAGGAGAGTTAATCCAACCTTCTTTTGCTGAAAATATATGGAGAGAGATCCACAAAGTAGGAATCACTAGTTTCCACAGCTGCACAGTGTCTTCTTCTCAGGTTAGCTCTGATACCATGTTAGATTTTTAACATTAAGCTAGCATTATGTTAGGATATTTAACTGAGAGAATAACAAGCACAGCAATCAAACACAAGAGACAATGAACACAGCGTTTTTCCTCGGTGAAACCATAAATGGATAAAACCCTGTAACTTCCTCAGATATAGAATCAACACCAAAAGTAAAACCCAAAAATAGTAATATGATCTCCCGACAGCAGTAACCTCTTTCTCTCTAGCCCCAGTGTCTTCTTCTTCCTCAGCTATGAGCTACAACTGAGTGTGAGTGAGTGTGTGATAAATAGAGAGGCTATCTCTCTATTTATACTAATTCCTGACTTGACGAAACCCTACTAGGGCTGAATTCTCTAGGAGAATCTAATAACCCTAGTGCCCCAGAACTACGGGGACTTTAACCCTTGATCAATAGGAGGGTTACCCACAATGACTTGACATGACTTGTTTACATTATAGAACCTCCCGATAGGAACATCAGGGCATGACATGACTCAAGTACATTATAGACACATCCTGGAATAAACATCGGGGTACAATACATAATATATACAAGTGAATACATTCTGAAGTTACAATTACATCAACAAATTTCTTGCACCAATACTCAGAGTTTTGTTGAAGAAGGAGAACATAGTGCATTTGTCATCTCAGTGGCACACTTGGAACCTTTGTTCCTTATTCTTGGATCTAATATCACCTTAATTGGTTCGAATTTCAAGTTTCAATAGCCTCCAGTCATGCTTGTAGTTGTTCTCATCAATTTTGGTGTGAAAAATCAAGTGCCTCAAGTCTCTTTCAAAAATTCTGTTGTTGGGGATGCGATGTCAGTTTCTTCTTATGAGTTTGCTGATATTAAATTTTGTGAATCATTGAATATTTTGGAAGATATATCATATTATGGATCTCAATCATTCTCTTTCCAAGGTCTCGGCCCTCCTCCTCCTTCCTACTCGATCACATGCTCATCTCCTCACAGTGCTAGTAAAGATGGAGATCTCTTGCATTCGCTTGGACACTTTCTCCTCACATTTGGAGCTGAATTTTATTCACATGGTTCAATGTTCAAAGCTGCAACATCTCAGTTTCTGGGGTTTACCTCACATGGTTCGAATTCTCAAGAAATTTTTCTCTTTTGTCAGATTTTGTCAGTTGCTCTACATGGTCCCATAATCTATTATGTAGTTGTGTATGCTCTTGATTCAATGAGAATATTCATGCTATTCCAAAGAGGAATATTACTCCAGACATAATAATTTAGTTTGGATAGGTTCACATGCACAGTCCCAGGATACTAGTGCACAGAAGGACCATCACTCTGCAAACTGCATCTTTGTGGAGAAGTATTGTAGAAACATTTGCCACAAGTTTTTTTATATAAAAGCATGATCATGGTTTTTCCTGCTTATTTTGGGGGAGGGGGGGGGGGGGGGGGGTTCCCATGAGGCTTCCCCATTTTCATTAGTTTGTTAAGCAGTTCCTTTTACATTTATATTGAATGGGTGATCTATGGTCTTAGTTTCCAGGTCTTAGGTTGTCCAAAGTCAGGATTAAGGGGGGGTGTTTGCACCATTAGTAATCCTCCATTTGACCACATAGTCTAATTGTCTATTTTCCTAGCTTAGGAGGTCTTCATCACTCCAATAGTGCATGGGGGACACACCTAGGGGACATATGCCACTTACTGCACCTGATTGTATGAGTTTAGGTGCCTCGGGGACCAATCCCTATAATTTAGGAACCCACTCTGAGTGCCACCAGCAGTCTCCTTAAGTTGACCTTGGTAGGTAATTAGTTATATTCAGTTATGCTCTAGTTACCATTAGTTAGATCACAATCATTTACCCTAGTGCCCTTTTGCGTGATTGAAAGGAGTGTGGGCATATTTGTTCATCTACCCTCATTAGTTAATTGATTGTATACTAAGTTAGTTATCCAGAGTTGCATTAGTGAGCTCCAATGGTGATTTTTCCCACACTGAGTTAGCTCTGGAGTCAATCTGAATTGGTAGATTTGAATCTTATCTTAGGCATTTGAATGATCATATATTTATAACCATTGTATTACATATTAATTACCGATTCATGAATATAATCATATTGTTCCAATTTTGTCTCTATGTGTGTAAAATTTTGCCATGAGTAATGGATCAGTCTATGCTAAAGTATTCTCTCTCTTATGCAACCTTCTCTTCTCATTTGAATTCATGCAGACTGATGATCCTATGCTTCATTGAATTTAACAGGGGGTGCATGGTTGAAGATGAGACAGTGTTCTCAGTGTTAACAAGTTACTGAAGCAAGCAAATATTTGATACCTCCCTTGTATGATTGAATTTGGCTTGTTATTAAAGTGATATGCACTTCGAAATACCAATACAATCTTCCATTTGATCTCTCCTCTCTTGTGATCTCTGATCAAGAAATTTGGTATTGTGTTGTAATCACTCTCTATCGATTATCAATCATACTCTAAGATTGTTTATTGGGTTTTTTATCCTTTGAATTAGTGGATAGTTTTCCCAAGGTATATCATGTTTTCTATGGTTTGATTTATTTGTCTTTGGATTATTGATGAGAACTATCTACACTGTAATTTTGGATTAAAGTTTTAAAGTACAAGTTTCTTCATATATGCTCAAACACTAACATGGTATTAGAGAAAGGGTGTGAAGGAGCTTAGTTTTTCCCACACAAGATAAAAATTCTACGTGATCTTGAAGTATTGAGAAAAGAGATTAGAGCCATGGCATCGATTTTTGTCCAACCAGAAGACCAAGTTGAAGGTGCTTCCAACTTCATCACATGAAAGGAAAGGGTGTTAAACATTCTTGAGGATCATGATCTCGATGTCTACAGGACCTTAGTGAGTAAGGAGCCTTTATCCAATGCAGGGTGAATTAAAGACCAAGTCAATATGTACCATGTTTATCACTTTTCAGGAGACAAATTTCGTGGAGATGTTTTGATCAATCCATGAGGAATAAGACAAAACGATTGAAAACACACTTCCCAAATGGGATGATTTAGCTTAATCTTGAGACGATTTCAAAAGTTCGCAAATGTTTGAGAGATATGGTCATATATTTGAAGATGAAATTTTCAGAATTTGTTATGACCGTTTTTCCAAAACTGGATGAATTGGTTGAACGACTGAGGGATTTATGGATTTGATATTGTCCTTCTACAATAGATCTTGTGTGAACGACCGAGGGATTCATTTGAAGAAGAGGATGAACGTTGGAATAGTTTTTCCTTGAAGAAGAGCATTCTCTCTGGCTTGCATGGGATCTAGTTTCTTCAT
Source organism: Pseudotsuga menziesii (assembly GCA_001517045.1). Taxonomy (NCBI): domain Eukaryota; kingdom Viridiplantae; phylum Streptophyta; class Pinopsida; order Pinales; family Pinaceae; genus Pseudotsuga; species Pseudotsuga menziesii. The sequence goes on along the minus strand of LPNX010199711.1, from coordinate 111,837 downwards.
GCAGAGATTCATTACCTCCTGCATACAGTCAATGCAAAGAGATCAAGATCAAGGGACTCTATTAATCCCCGCAAGGAAGCAGAGATCAAGAGAGAGCATGCGAAACAATAAAAGATAATTACTTGCATTTTTATTATATTCTATTTAGATCTATACATTTTTGAATGTTTTCATTACAGACATATAGAGATTCGTATTCCTGAGATTAGGAATTGTGAGCATATATGTTGATCGTCTTTCATTTATTTGCAAATAAACAAATTCATAAGATATGAACATAGATTTGCATGATTGTTTCATAAGATATAAACATGGATATGCATGATTGTTTCATAAGATATGAATAATGCATGATCATTTAATAAGATATGAACATAGATAAGCATGATTGTTTTATAAGATATGAATGTTGGACTGCATGATTGTTCATAAAGAAATGAATATAGAGATGCACGGTTGATTCATGAGATATGAATGTTATGATTGTTCGTAAATATATGAATGTAGATTCACATGATTATTCTATTGGTTTGCATGATTATTTGATTATCATATGCTTTTATAAAATCATATTTATTTTTATTACAATTTGTATTCTTGGACTTGGAATTGTTAGAATAATCAACCCATAGTTTACCCACTTAGACATTAATTCATTTATTTTTTTCTTATTTGCCTAGTTCATGTGTCCCACCTTGTGCAAGTTGCTAATTGCCTATCCATTGAGGTCAAAATTTCCATATCTGACTCATGTAGCGCTTGGGAAAGCCTTAGGAATCAAATCTGGTTTATTCCTGGCCTCC
>LPNX010199711.1:84420-109535 GCA_001517045.1 Pseudotsuga menziesii | reverse complement strand
ATGAGTCAAGACAAATATGCATTGACCTTTATTGATGATTTTTCCAGGTATTGTTGGGTTCACTTCATGAAACACAAGTCTGAAGTTTTTGGCCTATTCAACGTCTTTAAGGCTTTGGTTGAAAACCAGTGTGGAAGGAAACTCAAGGTCCTCAGATCTGACAATAGTGGTGAGTATGTCAAGTCTAAGTTTATTAACTATTGTGTAGATGCAAGTATTCAGATGCAGCATTCTATCCCTTACACACCACAGCAAAATGGTGTTGCTGAGAGGAAGAACAGATCACTGAAGGAGATGGAAACATGCATGATGGAGGCCAAAAATTTGCCACCAAAGTACTGGGCCGAAGCTATCAACTGTGCAGCCTATATCCAGAATAGGGTACCTCACAAACAGCTTGATGGCATGACTCCCTTCAAAGCATGGAGTGGGCACAAGCCAAATGTGACCCATTTCAGGATTTTTGGCTCAAAGGCATGGGTTAGAATCCTGACAGAGAAGAGGAAGGCTTTGCAGCCCCAAAGCCAAGAGTGTATTTTTGTTGGATACTCTGAAGATTCAAAAGGTTACAAGTTGATAAACTTGATCACAAACAAATCCTTCATTGAAAGGTGTGTTCAGTTTGAAGAAGAACCCCTTGCAGAAGTGGAAGTTGGTGAAGCCTCTTCACCACCTAAACCTCGAGAAGTAAGTAAAGAGTTTGTTGAACATGATGATTCTGATTTTTCTGATGGAGATGAGTTTATTGCAGACCCAAACATCCCCACAAGGCATAAATGGGAATCCAAGACGCTACATGCAGTAGGAGAGCTAGCTGGGGATCCCAATGACCCAAGGAGGACTAGATCTCAATTTGAGAGTGGTCTGTGCATGAAAGATCCTATGTTTGCTGAAAAATGCTATTTGATGGTGGATTCTAATCCTCAAACATATGAAGAAGCAGCAGGAGATCCAATATGGCAAGCTGCCATGAAGGAGGAGTTCAGCTCACTCCAGAAGAGCAACACATGGGAGCTAGTGGATCTTCCTCCAGGAAGAAAGTTAGTCTAGTGTAAGTGGGTCTATAAGACCAAGTTTGCTGCTGATGGTTCACCACTGAAGTACAAGGCTATATTGGTAGCTAAAGGCTACTCACAGGTTCATGGCATCGATTACAATGAGACCTTTGCCCCAATGGCAAAGATGGATTCCATTAGGCTAGCTCCAGCCATTGCAGCCTCAAGGCAATGGGAGGTACATCATATGGATGTAAAATGTGCCTTCCTGAATGGAGATCTCACTGAGGAGATATATATGCAGCAGCCTCAAGGTTTTTCTACTAACCCTTCTCTTGTGTGCAAGTTGAGAAAGTCATTGTATGGGATAAAGAAATCCCCCAAGGCTTGGTATGCCAAGATAGATAGCTTCTTGCTATCTCTGAATTTTGTTTGGTGCAAATCAGATCCAAATGTCTATTTGAAGTCTGTTAATGGTTCATTAATGATCATTGTGTTATATGTTGATGAACTCCTCATTACAGGAAGCTCACAGGCTGAGATTGCTTCCTTAAAAGGAGCTATGAACCAAGCCTTCTCCATGACAGATTTGGGGCTCTTAAGTCAATTTCTGGGGCTTGAGATTGTTCAAACCAAAGCTGGAATAAAGGTGCACCAGTCCAAGTATGCCTTGGATTTGCTGATCAAATTCAGAATGCAAGACTGCAAAGCAAGAAAAACTCCTTTCCTTTCAGGAGTGAAGCTAGAGGAAGATGATTCTCCACCGATGGTAAACAATACACTATATAGACAATTGATACACTGTATAGACAATTGATTGGATGTTTATTGTATCTGACACATACTCGACCTGATCTTTTTTATGCAGTAAGTGTGGCTTCTAGATTCATGGATCAGCCTCATGAGATCCATTGGAAAGCAGCCAAAAGGATCCTTAACTTTGTTCAGGGAACAAGGACACATGGGATCCTCTATAAGGCAAAATCTGATCTTGATTTGATTGGATTTACTGACAGTGATTGGGCAGGTGATAGCACAGATAGAAAGTCCACTTCAGGATATGTGTTCATGCTTGCAGAAGGGCCAATCAGCTAGTCAAGAAAGAAACAGAGTGCCATTGCACTCTCATCTACAGAAGTTGAGTACAGAGGAGTTGTTAATGAGGCAACTCAGTGTTTATGGTTGCAGGGTTTACTTGGAGAGTGTTTAGTCAGTAATTGGTTTCTTCAATTTTGGTTTGATTTTCATTTTATTTGAAGTAACTTTTCATTTTAAGTTTGATTATTTGTTTCCTTTAGGAACTCTTTTGGTTGTTAGGTGAATTTTTGAACTTAGCTTTTATATTTTTGTTTTATAGTTGAGCCTTTATATTTTGATGGGGTTTTAAAAGTCACTATATCAAAAAATGGATTCACAAATGATTATTCTGAGCACAATAATGCATGATCACTACTCAAGCAACTTTTAATTTTCATGCAAAATGACCAAAAGCTGAAAAATAGCGCCAAAATGCAGTGAATTTTATTCTTGTAGCGCTAGAGTCCGAAATTAACAAAGAGCGCGCTACAAGAATATCGCGGCTCTCATTTTCTCCAATTTTTTAGCCAAAATATTAGCACGATCTCAGTTCTGGAGTGACTAGTTATGTGATTTGAGGATTTTATTACGTGCTATGTCAGTTTCCATCATGTGAACAGGTGATTTTGATTTATGGAAGGAATCGTGGTCATCATTACTCCAAATACAGTTCAGCTTGTCAGAACAGAGGAGTATTTTCAGCGAGATATTACAACACAGCAGGCTTTCGCTCCACTTGTCCACCTTGCAGGAATTGGGATTCCAAACCTACAGCAGAGAGCAATAAAAGCACTTGAAAGTGTTTCTGTCAGCTAGCCAAATGCAGTCGCAGATGCTAGTGGCATTATCGAACTCTCTAAGTTCTTGTGAAGCTGTTACGATCAGGCAGTGAGCAGACAAAAAATGATGATATATGCATTCTTGGTTGTCATATATTAAAGGATTTCATATATAGTCAGACAGATAGGACTTATATGCACAATTTGAATGGACTACTTCCAAAAGTCTGCGGGCTTGCTCGTGAGAATGGGGAAGCATTGGTCTCCTGAGAATGGATTGGCTGTTTCTGTTCTTCGAGACATGTCATACGCTTTCTCCAGACCTCGAATTCATTTGTTTCATTGATCACAGCCAGGGTTCTATAGGCTAATACAACGGTTCGTAGAATACCAAAGCGATGGATATGGACTGGATCGATGCCCCTCATTCCATGGGTACAACAATTATCGGAGTGACCTACAATGGAGGAACAGTTCTGGGAGCTGATTCGCGGACAAGCACTAGAATGTATGTGGCAAATCGAGCTTCGAATAAGATTACTCAACTCACTGACAATGTTTATCTCTGTCGCCCAGGCTCAACTGCAGATTCCCAAGTGGTGTCTGATTATGTTCGCTATTTTATTCATCAACACATAATACAACTTGGGCAACCTGCCACTGTGAAAGTTGTTGCTAACTTGATAAGGCTATTATCATATAATAATAAGAACATGCTCGAGACCGGCCTCATTGTCGGTGGCTGGGATAAATATGAAGGGGGAAGCATCTATTCAGTGCCTCTTGGTGGAACAATTTTGCAGCTACCATTCGCAATTGGAGGATCTGGTTCAAGCTACGTATATGGTTTCCTTGATCAAGTATGGAAGGAAGGAATGACTAAGGAAGAGGCTGAGGCTCTAGTGGTGAAATGTGTTTCTCTGGCCATTTCCAAAGATGGAGAAAATGGAGGGGTTGTGTGCACTGTTGTTATAAACTCTGAAGGGGTGACAAAGAGCCTTTATCCAGGAGACAAACTTCCTTTATGGCATGAAGAATTGCCTCTGCGGAATTCACTACTAGAAGAAGCATCAAGTGAGACTGAACCTATGCATGCTTAGATCTTTACTTAATGCAAGATACAGGAAATGATGATTTTCTCTTGTCTGTCCTGATCAGACATCTTGATTACAAAATGTAGTGCTTCAGCCTCAGTTAAAAACTGATATAGTTGAAATTGCTGCTATATTGGCTAGGAAGCTTAGATCAAAATCAACAGTTTCTGAAGTTGGTGTAATTAACGATCTGTCTAGGCATTTAAGGAAAAGTCTTCAGGCCACAATGGAGACTGTGGGTCCACTGGAGGCTAGCTGGAACATGTCTCTCCAAATTCCATTGAAGAATGCTTAATGGAACTCATAAAAAGGGGTGGAGATCCTGGACCAGTATTTGATATGATGGCCACAATTGGAGCAATGTTCATTCTTGCTCAGATAATAGCCCCTGTATCTGATCAGTCATATGTATAGAGGGGTTTTCCAGATGCTCTTTTCCATCAACTTTTACAGGCTATGTTCAAACACGTATAACACAGCTCATCAAATTTTCGCTGTTATCCTTGTACCAACATTTGTTTCTCCAAGATCTAAATGTCAATCATTCCAATCAGTCTCTCAGTATGACTCAAAGAGGGCACTTTCCAAGCCCGCATCAGTATTTTCTTCTGCAGCTGCACTTTTCGAAAAGCTAGGGAAGGAAAAGGTAGGCCACAGCCAAAAAGAACACCAGAACCTCAGCCAGAGTCAGAGCCAGAACCAATGGATATTCCAGATGAGGCACAAAGAGAAAAAGAACTTGGAAATGCAGCTTATAAGAAAAAATATTTTGAGATTGCTATCCAGCATTAAACAAAGGAAATGGATTTGGATGATGAGGATATCTTTTACATAACAAATAGAGCAGCTTGTTACACAAAGCTTGGAGCTTTGCCAGAAGGTCTTAAGGATATGAATAAGTGTATTGAGTTGGATCCATCATTTACAAAAGGCATTTCGAGGAAAGCTGCTGTTTAGTTCTTCATGAAAGAATATGACAAAGCCATGGAACTTATCTGGAAGGTCTCAAACATGATCAAAACAACCAGGAACTATTAGAAGGTGTTCATAGATGTATTGAGCAAATAAACAAAACCAACAAGGGGGACATAAGCCCCGAGGAAATGAAAGAGAGACTTGCAAAAAGCCAATGAAGAAATCCAGAACTTGCTCCAGGCTCTTTAAATATCACAAGAAGAAAATGACACCATGGTTTTTCAATATCAACAAAGTCTGAAGATGTATGAGGCAGTACAAACAAAATTCTGCTCTATTTTTCCTGTTTTGAGTCATTGAATTAAAATGCTGACCACGAGCTAAAGGAGAAGAATTTTTGAAAACCAAAAGAGGTTTTTGTTCATAAGATAACTTTCTACAAAAACCTCTCTCAAGTTTGCAACAGCTATCAAGTTTTGAAAGATCCAATTTAATATTTGCAGCCTATTTTTCAGGGTTTTTAAATATTTAATATTTACCTGTTTTAGTGTTCATTTTACGGGGAATATTCTGCTCGATTGGAGATGAATTTTTTAAAACCAAGAGATTTTTTTGTCCATCACGGACCCATTCACAAAAACCTCTCTCGGGTTTTACACAGGTGTCACCAATTGAGAGATATGGAAGCTTCTTTGACACCTATTTTCCAGAAATTCGCCATATTTTCCAGGAATCCGATTTGCTATTTTTAGTCAATTAGTTGAGTTAGTTAGTTAATGTAACTGCTGGGTAGTTTCAATTTCGACCTAATGAAGGGGAGATAGAACTACTTCTTTGTAATTATAAAAGAGGGATAGAGGGACTGAAGAAGGGTTCGATTTTTGGGAGCTACAGGAGGTCTGCAGAATATTTGTATCTTCAGACTTGTTCAGAGCTAAGTATTGTGACTCTTATAAGCATTTGCTGATGAAATAATGAGATATATGATTTTTTCCCCTTCAGTTTATCTATGTTGGATTTTTTATTTAACTTGTTTAGTTTCTTAAATGATAAATTCATTACTAGTTAATGTGTATTTTCTGGTAATGCTTATCCTTTATGTATGAACCTCAGCATAGTCTTTCTGCTGGATCTTATGTGATATGTTATGCATCTTTATCAGTTTCTGTTTATGATTTAGTTGTTACTTTTCTTTTGAATGTATTCCCTGACTGTTCTTGAAGCTTACAACCATTTAAATCATACCAAAAACCCTAAACTTTGCTTTATTTGTTGAGTTTTACTCTTGAGATTGTGTTGGCTTGTTTCTTTAGCCTTAGAAACAATTTCTGGCACAAACATTGTGGTTTTGAACCTGAGTACTCAACTACCATATACTGTGATAACCAGAGTACCATTCGAATCTGCAAATATCCAGTTCAGAAGCAGAGAACCAGACACATTGAGATTCACATGCACTACATCAGAGAGCTTGTGCATGATGGCACCATTCACCTACTCTTCTGTTCATCTTCGGAACAAGTAGCTGATATCTTCACCAAAGCATTCTGTGAGAAGACCTTCAGCAATCTCAAATCACTGCTGGGGATTGCTAATCATGCTGTAAAGGCATGAGTGGAGACAAGATTCTACAATTTTGTTTTACAGTCCATGTTTAAGGGAGGATTTTCCCAAGTTGGTTTTGCCTCTTTCCTTGGTTGTATGGACTTGCAGTATGTAAAAGGGTGACTAAGCCTTGTTGCTAGGCCCTATATTTTTTATTTATTACTCATAAAGTCAGGCTTAAGGGGGGGTGTTAGAATAATCAACCCATAGTTTACCCACTTAGACATTAATTCATTTATTTTTGTCTTATTTGCCTAGTTCATGTGTCCCACCTTGTGCAAGTTGCTAATTGCCTATCCATTGAGGTCAAACTTGCCATATCTGACTCATGTAGCACTTGGGAAAGCCTTAGGAATCAAATCTGGTTTATTCCTGGCCTCCTAGGCACCTATCTACTTTTTCTGCTTTATTGCCTGCTTTTTCAGTGTTTTAAGGCACATGGGAAAGCTAGACTAGGTGAGGTGAACTTGTTTTTTGTCCTACACATCCTCCTCTCTTTTCTCCATGCAAAAGCATGTATGAGCTGCCATTCCACCACTCTTTAGCTTGCCTATGCCTTTTTGCCAATTCGTGAGCTCCATGACAGATTTGGGATCCAGCTTTTACACCTATGGGGGATTTGCTTATTTTTGGTAAGCCTGCTTTATGCTAGATTTGGATGCTTCCTCATGCATTCAATTTCTTCATGTATTCTATTTATTCAGCAGCCTATGATATTACAGGGTTGGCTATTGTACACTCAGTTAATATAATTTTGTGTTACAGCTCCATATTCAGTCTCTCTTGTTAGCAATTTTGCATGATCAATTGATAATTGTTGTGGGTAAAATTAATCTACTGCTGGCCTGAATTTCTACAGGAATTGTGTTTAGCATATACAATGTTTTTCCTGTCTTTATTGGCATGTTATCAATCTCATGAGTCCATATTTTTTCAAGATGATATAGGATTGATATAAGACTTATGTAGGACTGATATATAATCATATAGGATTGATATAAGGATGAAAATTTCCTTCCTAAGACATGATATTTAGGGCTGCATGATTGCTTCATAAAATGTAAACATAAGACTACATGATTGGCCAAATAAAGGGTTGCATGCTTACCGCATGAGATATGAACATGGGGTTGTATATATATTTCATAAAATGAATTATGTGGACTGATATAGGGCTGAATATTAGTATATATAATATTAGAATTGGTTATGATAAACCAGTTGGTTAATATATGTAAATAACTAGGTAAATCTTTATCAGTATATTGAGAGGATTTTATGTGAATAAAATTCATGAGTGTGAAATGGTTCTAACCATTAGAATAATTTGTATTGTAGGGAAAAATAATTTTCCTTTACCTAAAAGTAAAGAAGGACATGTATGTGGAGTCATTCCATTGGTTGAGCCTAAAAGTTAACAGTTCGGGACGTTCCTATGTCTCTTGGGAAGCAAACAGAATATATGGCTTGATTCTATTATGATAGATGTGAATATTCCTGAAGACATCCTATCTTATTTACATTCATGTGTCAAAGAATAGATTCAGATATATACGAGCGTAAGTCTCCGTGATGGAGGACCCAGGTTATGTTTCTCACGTTCACGTGGTAAGAGAGAGTAGCTAGATTCATTAGCTCCTAAAGAAACCAGTGTAATTGGTTAATGTACCTCCTGTAAAAAGGAGACATCCATGATGCTCATAATTCAGAAGGAAGATCAAAATAGTATTCAATAAATTTTGTTATGATTCTTATGATTAGAGGCGTGGCAGTCACCAAATAATATTTTCCTTAGTTAATGAAAATGTGGATCTGAGATCCTGAAGAGTTTCAAGATGATCGACTATAAATCCATGGCCACACATATAAGGATAAATCAGAAATTTTATAATTCTTATTTCATATTTGGAGGATCTCAAGTCAGTTGAGATTTATTTGTTTAGTCATAGGTCCCAGGATATGTTATATGATTTACAATCTGTACATAGACATGTACATAGTATGTGTTGTGGTACCTACTTGGTACAAGTGTATGTGGACTTGAATATGTCTTGGTTCATGAAATAGAGTTTCAAAGATATATGAAATCCAATGTGTATAGTGATCAAGGAAAGATCACATATGTTGCTCTAGATAGAGCATGTTGAAAAGCAGTAAAGCTTTATGAGTTTTCTAGTCAGCTGTATCTGAGACATGGTACATATCCACAGATGAGAAGCATTTCCAACATTCTTACTAAGTCTCTGTATGGGACAAGCTTGGTATAGTACATAAAAATTCCTCTAGTTGAAGAGGGAGTATTGATGTGTCTTCACAGGAAGTAGCAGATAAATTCCCCACTATTGGTACATTACTCAGGAAACTAGGGGTTGTGATATCTTGTGGAGAGAATCCACCTGAGCAAAGACATAGTCAAAGTCTCAAATATTATTCATAATCAAGAAGAGTTATAGTCTGGACTGTTAGAGAATAGTTAAACCTATAGTTGGGGTGCTACAATATAAAGAGAAGGATCACTAAGAAACTGATCATGACTTGAATAACATCATAGAGAATGGAAAGCTCATAAATAAATTCTCCAGATAGCAAAAGATTCAGCAAGTCAACAAATTTTGAAGAGTGAAATAAAATATAAGACTTTCTTTATGCATGTTATTACACATTTGTTGTATAATGTTGTATGTGATGGATTTAAAATCCATGGTTTCTAGTTTATAGAAACTTTATCCTAGATTGCATCTAGATGATGCTACTATGTGTAAGTATTCGGTTGGTCTTTGAGCAGACCTGTTGTATTTTATGCTTACTACCAGGCATACGTTTTAGTACCTTTGAGGTACATTAGAATAGGCTCTTTATTGTATTTGATACATGGCAGACCTATTTTGATTGTGCTATCCAGCTATTGTTTTAGCCTAATATAAGCAGTGTATTACCGCTGGTACTACAAAAGCTAAGTGTATTGTGCCTAGTACTACAGAAGCAAGATGTATGTCTAAGATTACTTCAAAAGAAAAATGTGTTTCATGGATAGTACTACTTGCTCAGTAGTGCAGCTAGGGAAGATACCTACTAGGGTGAAAGACACTATCCTACAGTCATTGGGTGTTAATAGTCAAGCTTTCTCGAAAACCATATATGTGTGTTATGATAAAACACATTGAGATGAAGTTTTACTTCATTGAAGTCATGATCATGTAAAATGAATTCCAGTACATAGCTACTTATGAGAATATTGCAAATTTCTAAAAAACCTCTATCTGTGACGAAGTTCTGACACTTATGAGATAAGCTTGGTATGGTAGGAAATTCATGGTATGGCAGAGAATGTCTCCCTCATTGAGAGGGAGTGTTGAGATAACAACATCAGGAGTAATTATTTGGTCTTGTGAGTAATATCAATATAGTAGACTTGTGAGTAATATCAAGTCCTGCAAATATCCTCATATGATTGAGGTTGTGATGTTGTAAAGCTTGTGAGTAATATCAAGCTGACTCTTGTGAGTAAAATCAATACATTAGACTTGTGAGTAATATCAAGTTCTACAATTATCCTCATGTTGTGAGGTGGTTTATTTTACCATATAAAGTGGATATAATATGTGATGTATGGCTAGTCATGGTCAACAAGTGTTAAAAGTCTCTTTTAGGGATTAGCTACCCCTAGAGTGATTTACTTTAGCATGTGACTATATGACCCGAGATAATACATGTGACTGTAGGTTCATAAACAATCTTATGAGTATGATATGATATAGAATTAATGAAAACACATATGGACTATGTAGATAAAAATACTATGAGCACATAGATGGAGAGAGAATTTGAATTGCCCATGTATGCCTCCAAGTGAACTCAAATTAATAAGACATCAGTTCATTCTTAGTTGTGATCAAACAAGTTCAGTTAATTAAGAAATCAAATCCTTATTTTATGCAAGTGGTTTTTTAAGATGACACTGATGAAGAAGAATCAGAGCATTCAGTTATGTTCAGTCGTGTTAGCGCTCAGAATGTACCCAGGTTGTAAAAGGTAAACTCCAAGGTAACAGCAAAACCACTTTAGGAAGGAACTGGTATTTTCTTCCAGAGAGGGATCTCTCAATAAAGATTTAACAGGACCAGATTTAACAAAACCAAATATAAAATAACATTCAAAGATTTTTTGTATTTGGCTGAAACAATCACATAACCATTGGGCATGGAGTCATATACCATATAAAGATACCACAAAGACATATACATGATATTTATCAAAGGCAAGGTAATCACATCATCACAGTCATTCAAATTGATTCAGGTGGAACAGAAGAGATGAAGAAACAACCCATTAATACAGAGCATCAACAAGGATGAGTTCTATATCAACTTTAGCAGAAAGAATCATATAATATCTGAAATGATGATCAGAGCATAAACACATGAATTCCAATCATCTAACGCTATATTCCAGATACGAGGAAGAAACAAAATGGAGTGTTACACAAGGGAAATACAATCACATAAAGAAAGAAGCACAGACTGTAATATCAACGACACATGAATCTCTGACAAAAATTATCATGCATTCACTTTGTTATTCCAAAAACAGATATCTTCTCCAAAATTATTCACTACCCGATGGGTTCCAACCCCCATCTCTTAAAAAAGATGCATATTTATACATAAAATGATAGGTGCTCCAACAAGAAGATCAATAACAGAATGATCGGCTTAATTTAAAGTTTGTAACTGAATTCCTAACCCCTAGGAAGTTTGTTACAACTCCAATCCTAACAGATCATAGAGTACAAATCAACTTGATAACAACTTTCGCCCATCAGCTCCCCGTCTTTGCCCCATCAGCTCCACGTCTTTGCCCCATCATCTCTTCAGTGCATGACACCTGTTCCTAGGGATGGAGAATATACTTTGTCTTTCCAAACTGCTCCACAGCCTTCCACTATTCCAAACTTGGGGTGTCACACTCCATCATTTCCCGAATTGCTACTTCGAGCTCCATATATGCTTCATAGGACTTTCTGGGTAATCTGCTCCTGATGATGGCGAACTTCTGCAGAATCTCGAAGTCTTCTGTGAGCATATCCACAATGGTCTTCCCTGTCAGGCTTTTCTCCAAATCATTGAATTTGGAGTGGTCCATGCGGAACTCAACAAGAAGGTTATGATAATGTTCCTATGAGAACATCTGCCCTTCTCCATCCCAAAAAGAAGGCAATCCGTCCTCAAACAGTTCTTTAAACTCCTGTTTAAAATTATTAACCTGCAGCAACAATCCTTCTGATTTATCTTGGACCGTTTTGATTAAGTGATGTTTATGGATGATTTTCTTTGCCCAAATCACTATTGATACTCTTTCCTTTATGCCCAATTCCAGCAACTTCTGATATGACAGTGAATTTAGAAAATTTAGTGTGTTCTGAGCTATAACAAGAGGTCTTTTCTCCATATGTTCGTTTACCAGTTTTAATCTCTAGTGAGCCAAATTTATCATTATATTCAAATCATCAATAAAATTCAGATAGTGCCGGAACTTGGTAATCTCTATACACAAGGTATCCCAAATGATATGTTTTTCCCCCTGAAGAGGGCCTTTCCCAACGCATTTTTCCTTTAGCTCATTAAATTTCTTCTATAATTGATTCATGTCCTGCAATATTTGCTTTTTCCTTTCATTTACTTTGGCCAATTCAGCTTTCATCTTTTCATTTTCTGCTTTCAAATCTTTGATTGCTTCTTCTTTCAAACTCACCTGGGACATTGGCACCAACAAATCATCAGTAGAGAAATCATCTAATGGCTTCTGGATATTTACAATAGAAAACTCCTCGTCGGTGGGAGTCTGGCTCATCAACTCTTCCATAATCTCCTTCTCTTCATTCTGATCTTTTTTCATCAAGGATATTTGGGATAACAGTTCCTCCCTTTTGGCTTCCCACCTCTCTTTTTCTTCCTGTAGCTCTCCGGCTCTTCCTTTGTATTCCATCATCTCTTGATGGACTTTATCCTTCTCTTCTTAGAGAGCTAGTAACTCAGATGACTGAACATGTTCAGCACCTGGGATCTTCAGTTTCTTCTTCAGGACCTGGAGTGCATTATCCTTTTCCTCTGACAACCTCTTGACTGCCTGGGTACTGTCGGAACTAGCAATGTCTATCTGCAGCTTCCTAATCTGAACAACATTTGCTTTATTTTCCACTCTCTCATGTTTTAATTGAACTTCCAATTTGTCTATCAAAACTTCCAATTTATTAATCCTCACCATGGCTTGTAGTAAGTCTGAGTAGATGATATCGCTGGTTTGTTTATGAAGTTGAATTTTATCCGGAGTGCTGATTTTGTCTAACCGGATCTCCATTTCAGACATCCTCTTGTCGCTTACCATAGCCATTTTAAAAGTATTCCTCTCAGCATCTCTAGCAGAGACCAGAGAGGTTTTCAAACTGTACAAACTTCTCACCTTCGGGAGCAAATTTCTCGTTTCCTACATAGATTGTTTCCTCTTCTCCATGTAGCTAGTTTTGAGCTCTTCCTTTGACTTGAACATGTGGCATGATTCCGAACTGTCTACATCACCCTCCACATTTTCAAAAGAGAATTGACTTACTTGCACCGCTTTCATGGGAACGAGGGCAACCCTTTTGGAACCATCAGAAGCTTCCTCATCTACAATTTCACCTCTTTCAAGCAGCTTTGCCCTTTTATGGGGCCCATCTTCATCTACATCCATACTCTCAGCTTCAGACAAACTCCTCTTGACCACAATACCAGCACCTTCTGTTATTTTGGTCGTTGTGATCGGTATGGTATGTGTCTCTTCATCAGAATTTGACCTGTCAGTACACTGCAGCAAATTGGCCATTTCAGCTAACCCCTCAATAGCCTGATGCTCAAATGGTTTATTCTTGTTTGCCTGTTTTCTCAATGAGATCACATGGTGGGGGTCGTAATTCATATTTACATCTTTTATGAAATCCATATTCTCTAACAACTTTTCTATAAAAGCCAGGGCGCCTTTACCTTTAAAAATGAAAGGGCCGAATTTAAGTGGAAATTTAATGTTCGAAGATTTTTTGAAAGCACCAAAGTGCTCTTCCTCATACAACAATCTCTGCCTCATGAACTCTAGTGCGAAAATCCTTGGGGTCAAGAAGGAGGGTAGCCTATAAGGCTGACTAGTAAAGCCATATATTCTTAACACTGTGTAACCTCTGTACAGGAACCAGTCCCCCGCCCGATCTTCGGGTGACGACTGCATTAGGCATCTCATCTCATCCAGGACACGTGGCAGGTCCTCATCAAATAACATTCTGTACATTTCGGACATGATCGAATTGGCAAATTCGAACATGTTGATTTGCTTGGGCAAATCAGAAGAGCATAGAGTACTTAAGAATTTCAATTCAGTAACATTAGAGCATAATAGCATGTTAAGCAAGTATGTTTGAAACCTAAAGAACTGAACCTTGGGAAACTCAGTCAACTGAAGGTGGATCGCTTCGACAAGGTATATCTAAATTAAGCACAGGGACTGACTCGGACTCAGGGCTTAAAGAATTTATTCTTAATAAGAAACCTAGGATGACATCACCTATATGACAATCGACATCTAGACCTAACACTTGGCAGACCAGAGACATTACCAATTGCACTTCAGTCCTAAAAATGTGCAAGGGCTAAGGAAAGAAAAGACCTTGAAGGGACTGACCTTCCTTCAGGATACTTGACAAGAATTGACAGTGACTTTCACTTTCACAATTTTTGAAAAACTCAGCAAGGACAGATTCATTTACAGACTCATGATTTACAGGGTAATTTTCGGGCAGACTAAGGTTTTCTCTGACGACTGAAGCATCAATTTTACACAGTATTTTGGACGTGGACCGACTCACAATAATCCTCTGAGAGGGAGAATAGTTCACCGCACACCACTCGGCAAATTCCGGGAAGTGGAGGGTTTGCTCGAGGGTGAAATGGTACAAAAAAGACTTGCATACATTCAGAACGTCATTCCCCTGTGAGTAATAAGACCACAATTTCTCTTTGCTGCCGGACACGCTCCCTGTGGATAGGAAGGGGTCGCACACGCCCCTGTGTCTGTCTACTAAAAATTCCTCTCTATCATCCGCGACCTGACCAGACGCATGAATCTCTCTCCCTTGGTCCATTGCTTAATTTACAATGGTAATTGGATGAAAGAGTTACAGGGTTTAAGTCCTACCTGGCTTACTGTGGAGGCGTGTGTTCGGAACGTGCCTGGCACTGACAAATGGAAGCTCCCAAATCGCCAGGTCCTTTTCACTGGGTCCCGAGCAAATAAAATAATCATTGGAGAGGTCAACCTTGCCTTTATAGGACCACACAATTCGCCACGTAGACAGCATTTATTTTTCGCAACCACCACTTATTCTTAACTGCCGTGCACTTCTATGTTCCGACTTCATTTAAGACCCTAGATCTGATTTCCCTTTAATTTCTGGCCTTTGGATCGCATGCCACGTACCCCGTTCCGCCAGGTTCCTTGGCGATAAACAACGTGCCAGTCTCCATCCCGGAATGATCTCCCACCGTCGATGAAATCACCTTTTATCATGAGCCGTTGGATTGGGTGACACGTACCTAATTCCGCTGTGCTCCATCACTTTAACCGTCGTGCAGCTTTGATCCCCGGAATCATCCTCAGCCATTGATGTGATACGCCTTTGAATTTCCACCGTCGGATCATATGCCACATACCAAATTCCACTGGGCACTTTGGGGTTATCTACCGTGCAAGTCTAAGCTCCAGAATTCATAATAGTCGTTGATTTAATTCACTTTAATTCTCAACCGTCAGATCGATCACTGGGTAACTCATTCCGCTGGCCGCTTTGGGTTTATCGATCGTGCAGGTTCTGGCTCCGGAATCAATCTCAACCGTGGATACGATCCGACTTCACCTCTCTACCATTGGATTGAGTAGCATGTACCCGATTCCACCGGATTGTGTCGTTTTAACCAGGATGCAACTTCATGAATCGGATTGGATATAGGCCGTGGATCTGCGCGAGACAA
This sequence comes from Pseudotsuga menziesii, assembly GCA_001517045.1. Lineage (NCBI taxonomy): Eukaryota > Viridiplantae > Streptophyta > Pinopsida > Pinales > Pinaceae > Pseudotsuga > Pseudotsuga menziesii. Next base: position 94,017 of record LPNX010199711.1, on the reverse strand, counting down.
CTTGATGGCCGCTGATCTGTGTGCTCGATAAGCGCCCGGACCAAACCTTTATCTTCCTTGCATCTCTAAGGAGCGGAGAGAATATCAGCCATTGATCTTCTTCCTTCTCCCATCGCGGCTTATGATCTTCGGTGACTTAATCGCTTTTTTCCTATAGTCCCATTTTTACTATATATCTTTTAACCAAAGTTTGGCAACACTTGTTGTTTCTCCTCCACCATGGTTTTTTATCCCCTTTGCTAAATAATGGTGTTAACAGCTGGCTCCATCTGGGGATGATATCCTCCCTGCGAGGTATCAAAGAACTCGTAGACCAGGTGCCTGCTTTTGATTTTGCGTAATAACTTCTCAAAAACCCATCTTTTGCTTTTGTAAATATATCATTTTTAAATATTTTTAGAAAAGGAGTGGTATGCCTCCTGAACTTTAGAGCTTTCACTGTGAGCTTTCAAATACACTCGGCTTACCATCCATATTTATTTGTAAAGGGAAATAAATATGTACAATTCTATGATACAAATTTTACCTTCCCCCTCAGGACAGGTAATGCTTCAGATATCTTCCATTTACAGGGTTACTCTCCAAAAGAACCCCATTTGTATATTCCAGCAAAAATGCATTTTGTCCTCTGTATCCAGTAACAACGTAAGGTCCTACCCACATAGGGTCAAACTTTCCATGCTTGTCTTCATTAGGAGCATCCCACTTCAAAACCAGGTCACCAATCTGAAACTGCTCTTCCTTGATTCTTCTGTCAAAGGTATTCTTCATTTTCTCTTGATGTGACTGCACTTTATTATAAGCTGTACTTCTTCGTTCTTCTATCTCAATGATCTAATTTATCCTTTGCTGTATGTGATTTGGTTCTTCTTGCTGATCCTGGAAAAATCTCATAACTGGTACCCCTAATGATGTTGGAAAAATCACTTCAGCACCATATACCAGTTGAAATGGAGACATGCCGATTTCTCTTTTAGTACTAATTCTGTCAGCCCATAGAGCATATTTTATTTTGGTGTGCCAGGACCTCTTATTATCTTCCAACAGCTTTTTGATGATCCTCACCAGGATTTTATTTGAAGATTCATCTAATCCATTTCCTTGAGGGTAGTATGCAGTTGAATGACTGAGGCTTATATGATACTTATCACAAAATTTAATCATCTTCCTAGATTTGAAAGCAGTTGCGTTGTCTGTTACTATCCTCTTTGGACACCTGAACCGAGCCAATATATTTTCTTCAAGAAACTCCATGATCACATTCTCAGTGGCCCTCCTGGTAGGAATTGCTTCTATCCATTTAGTAAAATAGTCTGTAGCTGTCAAGATCCACCTGTGTTGACCTGATGAGTTGGGGTTTATTTCACCAATGAAATCCAAACCCCATTGCTAGAAAGGAGCCTCAACTGTTATTGGATTCAAAGGGAGAGACAGTACCTTTCTGTTACCGTCGAAAATTTGGCATTGATGACATTTGTTGGTTTCTTTATACACATCTGAGAATAACGTAGGCCAATAATAACCAGCTCTTAGGATTGTGTTTGCAGTCACCTTCCAAGAATGATGTCCCCCGCAGTATCCTTTGTGAAATTCCCTGGTAACTTGCTGGGCTTCATCTTCCAACAGACAATTTAGTAGAACTCCTCCAGGATCTTTCCAATAAAGATATTTATTTATGATACAGAATTTAGCAGATTTCAACTTTACAGATCTTGCTCTTGATTTATTTAATCCTTCTGGGGCTTGCAAATTTCGGAGGACATATACAATACCAGAATACCATGGAGATGCCACAAAGTCAGCCATCACTTCTATCTCTAGATCCAACTGATCAGACTGGTGAGTCAAAAAATTGATCTGTAAAGATTCACAATTTGAGTTTGTCATCATCTTTGCTAACCCTTTTCCTTTAACCAGCTTCGTGGGTTTTATTTCTATATCATATTCCAATAATGTAGCTATCCATCTCGCCCTCCTGCCTTCGGGGTCTGGTTGAGTCAAAATTGCTTTTACTGCAGCGGTTGGAACATGTGCAATTACATGGGAATGCAAAACATATACTCTGAAATCCTTTAATGCTTTAATTAAAGCATAGGCCTGCTTTTCCATGATGTCATATTTCAATTCCCCATCCCATAGCATTTTACTGAAAAAGGCTATGGGTTGTTCCAAATTTTCATCATTTTTCTGCAATAATACTGCTGCTATGGTATGTTCCGAAGCGTATGAGAATACTGAAAAATCTTTGGTGAAATCTGGACTTATCAAAACAGGAGCTTCCGAAATTGCTTTCTTGATTTCCCGAAATGACTCCTTAGCTTCTATACTCCACTTTATTTCATGACCTTTCTTCAACATATTCATAATATTCATCAAAATCTCAGCAAAGCTTGGTACAAATCTCCTCAAGAAATTTACCTGTCCCAGAAATGATTGTATCTCCTTTTTGCTTCCGGGTTCTCCTACCCTTAGAATTGCACTTACTCTTTCAGGGTCAATCTTTATGCCATCTTTGGATATTATATGGCCTAGCAGCTTTCCTTCTTCTAGTGCAAAATTAGACTTCTTAGGGTTCAAAGATATGCCATACCTCCTACACTTCATGAAGACCTTCTCCAGATGATGCATATGTTCTCTGTCAGAATTTGAGTAGACTATGATATCATCCATATAAATTACCACGAAACTTCCAATTTCTCCTGCAAAGGCAATGTCCATAGCTCGCTGGAAAGTGGCGCCCGCATTCATCAAACCAAAAGGCATCTTGGCATACATGAAAGTTCCCCATGGTGTAGTGAAGGCAGTTTTCTCCTAATCTTCTGGCAGCACTTTGATCTGATTATACCCGGAAAAACCATCCAGCATCGAAATCCTTTCAGCTCCCACCACTTGCTGCAGTATATGATCCATCTTGGGTAGAGGATAGTTGTCTTTCATGGAGACCTTATTCAAATTGCGGAAGTCTATGCATAGTCTTATCTCTCCATTCTTCTTCCTGACAGGGACCAAATTCGCAACCCATCTAGAAAATCTGAGTGTCACAATGATCTTGGCATCAAATAACTTCTTTATTTTCTTCTCAATGACAGGGAGCAGCTTAGGATTGATCCTCCTGAGTTTCTGTTTAAAAGGCTTCTCCCCAGGATTTATAGGAATAGTGTGATGTATGATAGATGTATCATATTCTTTGAGGTCTTCATAACTCCAAGCAAACACATCTGTATATTTTTTCATCAACTTTACATACTCCTCTTTCTCTCTTTCTGGCAGCTTCTTGGATAATTTTATGATTTTAGGATTCTCCTCAGTGCCAATATTTCTATCTTCAATGGCATCACCAACAGGTTTCACTTTGGGGTTCTTGGCAACATCATTCTGATAAAAGAGCCTTTCTAAAGGGATCAGGCCTCTCGATATGAAATTATTTTTCAGCTGGATGATATCCTTACCTCCTAAGGTTTTCTTTAACTTCTTAGCATCTTCTCCTTCTGTTTCAATTTCTTCATCGTCTCCAAGGGTCCCATCATCATCATTTTCATTGTCAAAATGAGTATTCACAAATTCCCCTGATAACTCTAGAAATCTTCGGATCTGCATATCATCTTCAAACACCTGCCAGTATTTGGAATTGTCAGGGATAGAAGGTCTGTTCAAAATCTCCACCTGGTACTCCTTTTGACTAGTCATTGGGGTCTCAAACCTTCCAACAAACACTGCTAAAGAATCAGCCACCAAATTGTCAACCCTAGGAACAACCTGAATTGTATGCTCTGTGAAGAAATTACCAAGCATATCCCATACTTCATTTCTGTAAGCCCTCATCTGAGGATGCCTGGCTTGATAACTCTCATTTACCTGGTTTATCACCAACTCAGAATCTCCCAAGATCCTGACTCTCTAAGCCCCTAAATATTTCAAAGCATGTAATCCTAATAACAAAGGTTCATACTCTGCTACATTATTTGTGCATTCAAATAGCAATTTGTATGATAAAGCTTTGAAATCATGAATAGGAGAAATTATGTATACACCAGCCCCAGCACCAACCTTTGCAACAGATCCATCAAAATACATGATCCATTGGCCTTCCTTTTTCTGCTTTGCTTCCAAAGCTTCCTGTTCTAAAACTTCTTTTTCATCATTTTCCTGAGACTTCTCCTGCAATGTCTTTTCTACCTCATGTGGGACAGCCTCATTAAAGAAAATGGAAGACCCCAAATCAGTATCAACAGCATATATGTGGTGGATTTCAGGTTTATCTTGACTGCTAACCACATAGGGAGTTCTTTTTTCACTATATAACCTTCTGCTCCCATCTGGAACAGGAATTGTTGCATATGACATGTCCATCTGTAAACTACCTTTCAGCTTGGAGGTCCAAGATCTTGACAGCAATACCCCAAATTTACGTGGAATATCTGCTACCACCACATCCATGACTATAGTTTTAGATGGCAATTTATTCAGGGTCACCACCATGTCTTTAATCAAACCAAGGCATTTTACTCTCTTAGAATCAAATGAGTATAAATCCTTATATGGTCTAGTCACTTCTAATCCCATACTTTCCACGACTCCTTTAGGCATTAGATTATGGGAAGCCCCTGAATCCAACATAGCATTGTGGACCACTTTGTCAAGCACATTTAGACTTAAATAGAAAGGAGGAACCTCTTCACCTTCTAAATTTTCATCTTTTGGTCCAAATGAAATAGCAGGATTATCATCATTCAATTCTAAAATGTCTGACTGCCATTCTCCTTGGTTTTTTATCATTTTGGTGATAGTATCTCTGTATTCAGTGTTTCTCAATAACTCATTAAATGGAACAGATATTTTTAGTTTTGAAAGCTCGTTTTGTAAGTTAAAACCAGCACCAATCTTTTCCACATCAATCGGAGTCGCCTTCTTTATTATTTTATCCCTCTGTACCTCATTTTCAACCTCTTTACTCACAGAGGGTTCTTTTTGTAGTCCCTTCCCCTTTTCTCCATTCAAAGAGCTAGAGGAAGGCTGATTTGGGTTTGCCTTCCCTTTATTTATGGGGACATCCCTATTCCTCAGTCTCATTTTCCTTTGCACATCATCCATTGCATGTAAATAACCTCTCTGATATAGCTCATTTTCAAATTCTTCATTTGTATCTTCCTACGCAAACATATTATGTTCTTCTTCAGTAAGATATATTTCTAAATCATGTTCTCCAAACAGATGAATCTCATTTTCAGGTGGATCTTCTTCATCACCAACATAATTTTCAGGGAAAGGCGGACGGATAGGCTGTTCTTCTTGGTTTCTTGGATTCCTCTGTCTATTCTAGGGAGGAACAGGGGGATTTGGTCTTCTGAAATTTGGATTCCTGATTTGGGGCTCCCCTTGCTCCCTGTTGAAAGGCCTAGTATCCATGGTTAACCTATCCATCAACTTTTCCATAGTTTTCAACATCGTCTCAAATTTAACATCAGTGGAAGAAGATAAAGTAGAAGGCATATTTTCTTCTTTTCTCCTCTTGTCCATGTCTCTATGTTTCATCTTCCCACTAGCCATCATGTTAGCTTCCACTTCTAGGGCATCAGTAAACATGGCAACAAGAGTTGTCGATTTCCTTTCCCGTAATGAAAATGCAAAATCATTATCAAAAGCTCCAGCATAATGCATTTTAGCAGCTGCAGGAGAAGGCTTTATATCTTCCGGAATCGAGTTGTGATCCCTCATGAATCTACTTGAAAATTCATGAACAGACTCAAAACCCCCCTTTTTGAGACTATTGTACTGAGATAAAAACTGCAGAGGGTTCTGTTTATCATCCCACCTGTCCAGAAAGGCGTTTTGAAAGGCTTGAAAATTTACTATAGATCCATTAGCCAAGTCTTTAAACCACTTCTTTGCCTCCCCAGACAAACTTTGGGCAAATAACCGCAGTTTGACATCAGGATAGTCAACTTCTTCCAAGTCAATGAACTTCAAACTTGGCAACATGCTGTTTTGCAATAATATCACCTTCCCCATCAAATAAAGAAATCCTCTAAGAATAATTTTGGGGGAGATCATGTACTACAGTCGGCAAACGCAAGGGAGCAAATCTAGCGGCCATTGGTCTGGGTGGGTTCACAGGAACTGAAATACTTTGAGAATGTTTGGAGGCAGTTGTTTCAGCTTTAGGTGCTTGTTGCAAGTCCCCCCAGAGGGAATCTAACAGGTAGGATTCTAACGTGTGAGGATGGACCTCAGTATTTTTGAGGTCGGATTCAGATCTAGCTTTTTAACCTACAAGGAATGAACTCAGCATTTTGGAGGTCTGGTTCAGATCTAGTTCTCAACAGGGTCTGCGCAATATTGACTCCCCCTGCTGGATTAATATGAGAATCTGGTGATGATGATGGGGAAAACAAAGGAAAATCTAACTTCTCTTTATTTTTTCTCTTAAACAACTTTTTTGGATCCTCAAAACTTTTCAGGATTTCGGTATCAAAGTTACCTCGTGTATGTCTTCTTGAAGCCAGAATGTCGTTCTTGAATTCTGAAACAATTTCACAATGAAGTCACCAGGGCAAATATACAACCTTCTTTTCTTTTTGAAATTCCTGTTTGCCCACAGAAATCTTTCTTAATCTTTGTCATTCTCCCGGCGCAAATAAGCACTTTCGTCCCCAGCAATGGCGCCAGTTTGTTAGCGCTCAGAATGTACCCAGGTTGTAAAAGGTAAACTCCAAGGTAACAGCAAAACCACTTTAGGAAGGAACTGGTATTTTCTTCCAGAGAGGGATCTCTTAATAAAGATTTAACAGGACCAGATTTAACAGGACCAGATTTAACAGGACCAGATATAAAATAACATTCAAAGATTTTTTGTATTTGGCTGAAACAATCACATAACCATTGGGCATGGAGTCATATACCATATAAAGATACCACAAAGACATATACATGATATTTATCAAAGGCAAGGTAATCACATCATCACAGTCATTCAAATTGATTCAGGTGGAACAGAAGAGATGAAGAAACAACCCATTAATACAGAGCATCAACAAGGATGAGTTCTATATCAACTTTAGCAGAAAGAATCATATAATATCTGAAATGATGAGCAGAGTGTTATAGCAGATTGTTTTCAGTTGTCGAGGACTTGGGTCATACTCCTTGTGCGATGTCTGCATTGGAGGTGCTTCAGAGTTGTCCGTCGCAAAGGAAGGCTTTGCTTTCCGCTCTTGGTGTGAACGGTGATGATTCTTCCTCAGTGATCAAGTTTGAAACTGCGGGACATCAACCTCGCTTGCCCTACTATGTGTCCCTTTTGGTGCATGTAGAATGTCTTAATATGATCGTCAAGCGTACTGTGATTGATGAGGGCGCTGCTGCTTCTGTGATGTCTTTGTATTTTTGGAAGGGTCTTGGTTCTCCTGAGTTGTCAAAGTCTACGACCATGTTAACTGCTTTTGACGGGAGGTCGTTTAGGCCGCACAGTATCCTTCCTTCTCTTAAAGTCCATTTGGGGGGGAAGACCGTTGCGATAGAGGTCGAGGTGGTTGATGCACCCCTTGACTGCAATCTTTTACTGGGAAGGAATTGGATGTATAGTATGCAAGCCATTGCGTCTTCCGGATTTTGCATTGTATGCTTTCCTCATAATGGGAAGATTGTGATGATTGATCAGATGTCATTCAAGAATCTGCCTGTTAGTGCATCTTCGGAAGCTTTGGTTCCGAAAGTTGAACATTCCCAGCCAGCAACTAGGAGTGTCGGTGTAGGTATGTATCCTTCCCTCATGGGAACTTTTAGTTGTCCTGCACCTGTCCTCATGATAGGAGCTAGTTTCAATGGTGCTTCCACGTCTACGAGATCAGTGTCTTTTTGCACAAGTCATATGGGAGATCCTTGGATTCTTCCTTCACCGAGTCCTTCGAGTGATGCCATTGAGACGAGTGTTCCATTGCCTGCAGCCATGATTGCTTACCAAGCTAATATTCAATCTGCTGCAGTGCCTTGTTCTTCTTCTTCACGGACAGAGGAAGAAGACCCCTATGTGCTTCCTGCATGGGCAGTACAGTCTTCTCATGCCCACGATTGCCTTGATACAGTTTTCCCTTCAGATGAAGCGATCATCGAGGCTATGTCGGGAGTTGAGCCACCATGGAAGGAACTCCATCATAGATCATATTTCCTTCCAGAGCTTGACTTGTTGGAGCATGAGGATTACAGGGAGATTCTTAGACAGAAAGCTGGTAGGCCCATGATTCCATTAAGCTCTCCTGGTCAGATGGTTGATGGAAACATGGAAAACATATCATCAACTATGCCTATCAACATTTCTCGCAACCCTGGTACGGTTGAGAATGTGTACATTGGGGCGGATTGTTCCCAAGATGAGATTCGTGAGTATACCGAGCTATTCAAGGAATTCCGCGATTTTTTTTCTTGGTCTTACGATGAGATGCCAGGGATTGACCCTCGGATTGTCGAACACGAAATTAAAACTTACCCCAACGAGAAGCTTGTTCGACAGCATTTACGTGCTGTAAATCCTAGGAAAGCACCCGCCATAAAGGCAGAGATAGAGAAACTATTGAAATCTGGTTTCATCTATCCCGTTCCCTTGACGGAGTGGGTTTCAAATCTCGTTTCGGTAGATAAGAAGCAAGGAGCGATCCGTATATGCACTGATTTCCGTGATTTAAATCGTGCCTATCCTAAGGATAACTTCCCCACACCATTTATAGATCAGATTTTGGACGAGTGTGCGGGTAGCGAGGTGTTCTCCTTTATGGACGGTTTCTCCGGATATAATCAGATTCAAATTAAACCTGAGGACCAACATAAGACCGCATTTATTTGTCCTTGGCGAACATTTGCGTATCGAAAAATGCCTTTCTGCCTTAAAAACGCCGGAGCTACTTTTCAGCGGGCGATGACCTTGATTTTCCATGATCTCAAGTCCATTATCGAAGTATTTTTGGATGACCTTGATTTTCCATGATCTCAAGTCCATTATCGAAGTATTTTTGGATGACCTCGCTACTCATTCTCGTATGAGGATGCGTCATTCTTATCACTTGAGATTGGTGTTCGAAAGATGCCGACACTATGCTGTTAGATTAAATCCTCATAAGTGCATCTTTTGTGTGAAATCAGGTCTTTTATTAGGATTTGTTGTCTCGAAAGAGGGTATAAGAGTCGACCCCTTGAAAGTGGAGGCAATACTTCAGTTGTCTCCCCCGCGAAATATTCGTCATCTTCAGTGTTTGCAAGGCATGGCAAACTTCCTACGAAGATTTGTTGTCAATTTCGCCAATTTGACTAGAGGTTTCATGCGTCTCCTGAAGAAGGATACTCCCTTTGAATGGGATGAGCGAGCCCAGGAGTCCTTCGATGCCCTTAAGAGAGCCCTAGCATCGGCCCCGATGATTAGTCCTCCGGATTATAGCCGTGATTTCCTATTATATGTGGTCGCGTCTTTAGAGACGATTGGGATGGTTTTGGTTCAAGAGGATGAGGAACTCCAAGAGCATGTCATATACTATCTGAGCCACAACCTTATTGACGCAGAGATTCGGTATTCTCATGTAAAGAAGCTTGCCTTGGCCACTGTGCATGTGA
>LPNX010199711.1:45020-77394 GCA_001517045.1 Pseudotsuga menziesii | reverse complement strand
CAGATATGTTCTCCAAAATTATTCACTACCCGATGGGTTCCAACCCCCATCTCTTAAAAAAGATGCATATTTATACATAAAATGATCGGTGCTCCAACAGGAAGATCAATAACAGAATGATCGGCTTAATTTCGAGTTTGTAACTGAATTCCTAACCCCTAGGAAGTTTGTTACAACTCCAATCCTAACAGATCATAGAGTACAAATCAACTTGATAACAACTTTCTCCCATCAGCTCCACGTCTTTTCCCCATCAGCTCCAAGTCTTTGCCCCATCAGCTCCACGTCTTTGCCCCATCAGCTCTTCAATGCATGACACCTGTTCCTAGGGATGGAGAATATACTTCGTCTTTCCAAACCGCTCCACAGCCTTCCACTGTTCCAAACTTGGGGTGTCACACTCCATCATTTCCCGAATTGCTACTTCGAGCTCCATATATGCTTCATAGGACTTTCTGGGTAATCTGCTCCTGATGATGGCGAACTTCTGCAAAATCTCGAAATCTTCTGTGAGCATATCCACAATGGTCTTCCCTATCAGGATTTTCTCCAAATCATTGAATTTGGAGCAGTCCATGTGGCACTGAACAAGCAGGTTATGATAATGTTCCTGTGAGAACATCCGCCCTTCTCCATCCCAGAAAGAAGGTAATCCATCCTCGAACAATTCTTTAAACTCCTGTTTAAAATTATTAACCTGCAGCAACAATCCTTCTGATTTATCTTGGACCGTTTTGATTAAGTGATGTTTATGGATGATTTTCTTTTCCCACATCACTATTGATACTCTGTCCTTTATGCCCAATTCCTGCAACTTCTGATATGACAGTGAATTTAGAAAATTTAGTTTCTTCTGAGCTGTAACAAGAGGTCTTTTCTCCATATGTTCGTTTACCAGTTTTAATCTCTGGTGAGCCAAATTTATCATTATATTAAAATCATCAATAAAATTCAGATAGTGCTGGAACTTGGTAATCTCTATACACAAGGTATCCCAAATGATATGTTTTGCCCCCTGAAGAGGGCCTTTCCCAATGCATTTTTCCTTTAGCTCATTAAATTTCTTCTATAATTGATTCCTGTCCTGCAGTATTTGCTTTTTGCTTTCATTTACTTTGGCCAATTCAGCTTTCATCTTTCCATTTTCTGCTTTCAAATCTTTGATTGCTTCTTCTTTCAAACTCACCTGGGACATTGGCACCAACAAATCATCAATAGAGAAATCATCTAATGGCTTCTGGATATTTACAATAGACAAGTCCTCGCCGGTGGGAGTCTGGCTCATCAACTCTTCCATAATCTCCTTCTCTTCATTCTGATCTTTTTTCATCTAGGATATTTGGGATAACAGTTCCTCCCTTTCGGCTTCCCACCTCTCTTTTTCTTCCTGTAGCTCTCCGGCTCTTCCTTCATATTCCATCATCTCTTGATGGAATTTATCCTTCTCTTCTTGGAGAGCTAGTAACTCAGATGACTGAACATGTTCAGCACCTGGGATCTTCAGTTTCTTCTTCAGGACCTGGAGTGCATTATCCTTTTCCTTTGACAACCTCTTGACTGCCTGGGTACTGTCAGAACTAGCAATGTCTGTCTGCAGCTTCCTAATCTGAACAACATTTGCTTTATTTTCCACTCTCTCATGTTTTAATTGAACTTCCAATTTGTCTATCAAAACTTGCAATTTATTAATCCTCACCATGGCTTGTAGTAAGTCTGACTAGATGATATCACTGGTCTGTTTATGAAGTTGAATTTTATCCAGAGTGCTGATTTTGTCTAACCAGATCTCCATTTCAGACATCCTCTTGTCGCTTACCATATCCATTTTAAAAGTATTCCTCTCAGCATCTCTAGCAAAGACCAGAGAGGTTTTCGAACTGTACAAACTTCTCACCTTCGGGAGCAAATTTCTCGTTTCCTCCATAGACTATTTCCTCTTCTCCATGTAGCTAGTTTTGAGCTCTTCCTTTGACTTGAAAACGTGGCATGATTCCGAACTGTCTACATCACCCTCCACATTTTCAAAAGAGAATTGACTTACTTGCACCGCTTTCATGGGAACAAGGGAAACCCTTTTGGAACCATCAGAAGCTTCCTCATCTACAATTTCACCACTTTCAAGCAGCTTTGCCCTTTTATGGAGCCCATCTTCATCTACATCCATACTCTCAGCTTCAAACAAACTCCTCTTGACCACAATACCAACACCTTCTGTTATTTTGGTCGCTGTGACCGGTATGGTATGTGTCTCTTCATCAGAATTTGACCTGTCAGTACATTGCAGCAAATTGGCCATTTCAGCTAACCCCTCAATAGCCTGATGCTCAAATGGTTTATTCTTGTTTGCCTGTTTTCTCAATGAGATCACATGGTGGGGGTCGTAATTCATATTTACATCTTTTATGAAATCCATATTCTCTAACAACTTTTCTATAAAAGCCAGGGCACCTTTACCTTTAAAAATGAAAGGGCCGACTTTAAGTGGAAATTTAATGTTCGAAGATTTTTTGAAAGCACCAAAGTGCTCTTCCTCAGACAGCAATCTCTGCCTCATGAACTCTAGTGCGAAAATCCTTGGGGTCAAGAAGGAGGGTAGCCTATAAGGCTGACCAGTAAAGCCATATATTCTTAACACTGTGTAACCTCTGTACAGGAACTAGTCCCCCACCCGATCTTCGGGTGACGACCGCATTAGGCATCTCATCTCGTTCAAGACACGGGGCAGGTCCTCATCAAATAAAATTCTATACATTTCAGACATGATCGAATTGGCAAATTCGAACATGTTGATTTGCTTGGGCAAATCAGAAGAGCATAGAGTACTTAAGAATTTCAATTCAGTAACATTAGAGCATAATAGCATGTTAAGAAAGTATGTTTGAAACCTAAAGAACTGGACCTTGGGAAACTCAGTCAACTCAAGGTGGATCGCTTCGGCAAGGTATTCATCCAAATTAAGCATAGGGACTGACTGGGACTCAGGGCTTAAAGAATTTATTCTTAATAAGAAACCCAGGATGACATCACCTATATGACAATCGACATCTAGACCTAACACTTGGTAGACCAGAGACATTACCAATTGCACTTCAGTCCTAAAAATGTGCAAGGGGTAAGGTAAGAAAAGACCTTCAAGGGACTGACCTTCCTTCAGGATACTTGACAAGAATTGACAGCGACTTTCACTTTCACAATTTTTGAAAAACTCAACAAGGACAGATTCATTTACAGATTCACGATTTACAGGGTAATTTTCTGGCAGACTAAGGTTTTCTCTGACGACTGAAGCATCAATTTTACACAGTATTTTGGACGCGGACCGACTCACAATAATCCTCTAAGAGGGAGAATAGTTCACCGCACACCACTCGGCAAATTCTGAGAAGTGGAGGGTTTTCTCGAGGGCGAAATGGTACAAAAAAGACTTGCATACATTCAGAACGTCATTCCCCTGTGAGTAATAAGACCACAATTTCTCTTTGCTACCGGACACGCTCCCTGTGGATAGGAAGGGGTCGCACACACCCCTGTGTCTGTCTACTAAAAATTCCTCTCTATCATCCGCTACCTGACCAGACACACGAATCTCTCTCCCTTGGTCCATTGCTTAATTTACAATGGTAATTGGACGAAAGAGTTACAGGGTTTAAGTCCTACCTGGCTTACTGTGGAGCTGTGTGTTCGAAACGTGCCTGGCACTGACAAATGGAAGCTCCCAAATCGCCAGGTCCTTTTCGTCGGGTCCCGAGCAAATAAAATAATCATTGGAGAGGTCAACCCTGCCTTTATAGGACCACACAATTCGCCACGTAGACATCATTTATTTTCCGCAACCACCACTTATTCTTAACTGCCATGCACTTCTATGTTTCGGCTTCATTTAAGACCCTAGATCTGATTTCCCTTTAATTTCTGGCCTTTGGATCGTGTGCCACGTACCCCATTCCGCCAAGCGCCTTGGTGATAAACAACGTGCCAGTCTCCATCCCAGAATGATCTCCCACCGTCGATGAAATCGCCTTTTATCATGAGCCGTTGGATCGGGTGACACGTACCTAATTCCGATGTGCTCCGTCACTTTAACCGTCGTGCATCTTTGATCCTCGGAATCATCCTCAGCCATTGATGTGATACACCTTTGACTTTCCACCTTTGGATCATATGCCACGTACCAAATTTCGCTGGGCACTTTGGGCTTATCTACCGTGCAAGTCTAAGCTCCGGAATTCATAATAGCCGTTGATTTAATTCACTTCAATTCTCAACCGTCAGATCGATCACCGAGTAACTCATTCCGCTGGGCGTTTTGGGTTTATCGGTCATGCAGGTTCTGGCTCCGGAATCAATCTCAACCGTGGATGCGATCTGACTTCACCTCTCTGCCATTGGATTGAGTAGCATGTACCCGATTCCACCGGATTGTGTCGTTTTAACCAGGATGCAACTTCACGAAGTGGATTGGATATAGGCCATGGATCTACGCGAGACAACTTGATGGCCGCTGATCTGTGTGCCCAATAAGCACCCGGACCAAACCTTTATCTTCCTTGCATCTCTGAGGAGCAGAGAGAATATCAGCCATTGATCTTCTTCCTTCTCCCATCGCGGCTTATGATCTTCGGTGACTTAATCCCTTTTTGCCTATAGTCCCATTTTTACTATATATCTTTTAACCAAAGTTTGGAAACACTTGTTGTTTCTCCTCCACCATGGTTTTTTATCCCCTTTGCTAAATAATGGTGTTAATAAGTTGCATTTAGTTACATGTAGTTCCATTCAGTTCAGTTCAGTTCATTTAGTTAACAACTCAGTTAGAGAGCTCAATGAATTAATGGAGGGTGCAAATCTTCATTGTGGGAGTTAAGTATGAAGTTCCAACTTGGCACCTAGTATGTGGGGGGTGCATGGTTGAATATGAGACTGTGTTCTCATTGTTAACAAGTTACTGAAACATGCAAATATTTGCTACATCAATTGTATGACTGAATTTGGCTTGTTATTAAAGTGTTATGCACCTGGAAAGACCAATACAATGTTCCATTTGATCTTTCATCTCTTGTGCTCTCTAATCAAGAAATATGCTATTGTGTTGTAATATTATCTATCGATTATAATTTATCCTCCAAATTAGTGGAGGGTTTTCCTAGGGTATATCATGTGTTCTATGGTTTGATTTATTTATGTATTTTGTTTATTGATTAGATATATATGCATTATAATTGTGGATTAAATTTTTAAAGTTCAATTTTATTCATATCTACTCAAACACTGACAAAGTGTCCATCTTTGTGTCCTATTAGGAATTCTAGAACTTATCATCGAGGGGAGATGTTAATGCGCTGCATATTCCTCCATTTGTGTTGTATCTCCATAGTCATCGTTAAGGGGGGGTATTGGAATGTGTAACTATGACTAGCGCGTTGTCTAGTGGTATCATTTATTGATGTACAAGCCTAGATAAGGAATTGTGTACACACAATAAGTCCTACCTAGCAAAGAAGGCATAGAATACTTCATAACCCTCTAAGAAAAATTATCTATCCCACATGCATCAAGAAGTAAAATTCTTTTATTACCATTCTTTATAAAGAGAGAAGGAAAAATATTTATCCCTCATGTATTATGGGATATAATATTCCATACCTCTATCTATATAACAGAGGTGAAGGAGACTCATTTAGTACAGAAAATGTTGTATCCTTGTGACATGAAGTGAAGATGGAGTATGATATGATGCTTATGTGAAGATTCCAATATTATAAGAGTGAAATTTTCCTGAAGAATAAGAAGATCAATCCTTCCATGGATGTTTCCTCATTTGGGGTTTTACCATGTAAAACCAGTACTCTTGTTTGTCTTTCCTTATTACATTTGTTATTAATTATTTTATGCTTTTCTTGATAGGAGATTAGACTATTTTGGTTATTCATTTCCATGTTACTAATTTATTGTTATATGTTAATGCATATTTCTCAATAATCTAACATATGTCTTGGGTTTATTTATCTTTCGACCACTAATATTGGTTGCATAATCATTCTTGCAATATTCTATAAATTGTTATAGAACTATGCAACTACACCATGATTATAGAAGTTGCTACAGAACCATATACAAGATGCTACAGAAAACATCCATCATTTCATGCTAAAAACTAAAGCAAAAAATATGATAGGATATTCATGTAGAAAAACATTAATCATCTCATGGAAGAAAATATATATTCCACAAAAATTTAGAAAGTTTCTACAAGACCTTGAAAGGGATTATAAACCCATTGGAAGATGTTGGAAAAATTATTCATATGTACATCTAGAAAAAGGATGACAAGTGGAAATCCATGAATTAAAGGGGGGAATATTTTGATTATTGTATCGTTAGTATTAGTCAATCATGGTATTAAGTATTTTGTTTCCTAACATTAGGAAAAAGACAAAATTGTAAATTTGAAACTTGATTTTCATGTTGGTTTAATTTGGATCCTCTCATTAAGTTGGTAAGGAAATTAATATTATTATTTATATGTCTATTATAGAATTTATCCTTTTGGGTTAGCTTGATTGGTTTAGTGTTTTGAATTGCAAACAGGAGGTCACAGGGTTAAGGCCCCTAGCCAGTTGTCTATGTGAATATTATGGTCCTCACTTGATCCGCTCATCAAGTTAGGTTGACAAAAACTACAATTGAGCAATTTAACTATGTGTCATTTTTAGAATGACGGGAACTCCCAAGAAGGTTCCATGTGATGTGCATTTTGTTGGAAAAAATGTCTATTATAGAATTTTTCATACATAAATGATCCTATAAAGAACTTAGGGGACCTATCATATTTTATATGGAAGAACAATATATGTTAGGGTTATTATTAATCCTCTCTTTGTCCACATAAGTCTATTTGTTTATTTCCCTAGCTTAGGAGGTCTTCATCACTTCACTAGTGCATGGGGGGCACATCTACTAAACATCTACCACTTACTACACCTATATGCATGCATTTTGGTGCTCCAGGGATCAATCCCTATAATTTAGGAACCCAATCAAAGTGTCACCAGCAGTATCTAGTAGTTGACTCCAATAGGTATTCAGTCATGTCTAGTTGTGATCTTATCTACGTCAGTTAGATCACTTCCAGTATCTCTAGCGCCATTTTGCATGATTCAAATTAAAATTGACACCTTTGTTCACCTACCCTCTTCAGTTAACTAGTTGTGAGCATTTGTTCACCTGCCCTCTTCAAATAACTGGTTATTAACTATTTTAGTGATCTGGAGTTGCACTAGTTAGCTCTAGTGGTGATTTACACACACTAAGTTAGTTCCTAAGTCAGTCTAGGTTGGTAGATTCAACTACCTCTTTAGGCATTCGAATTATTCCTTGATTATTGTATTATATATTCACCCATAATGTGAATATTATTGTATGGAATATTTCTCATATTTTTCTTCAACTCATTGTGTAATAGAAATCATTCTTCTCTATATTTTTCTTGTACAATCTATGTGAAGACTATTTTTGTCCCAATTTCTTCCTGTCAGAATATAATATGGTATCAGAGCCTAGTCAGGTTATCCTAATCTCCCTCAGATACTTCCATTGATGCACCAAAAATAGTTGGGTTCCACATAATTCCTGGAATAATTGCTTTGATCCCTCTGGATGTTAAGTTTTAATGGTTATCTCAGATATTATAACATTGAACATCATAGCAGCATAACCATAAGCCAAAAGATCATTGAAATATAGACAAGCACAACCACACAAAAGAACACAAATATTTATCCCGGGAAACCCTCGTGGGGAAGAAAACCCAGCAAAACTTCCTCTGTATAAGATGTATAAAAGACAAACCCAAAACCGGGTGTTCTCCTCCTTCTGTTTTGTCTCTCTCTCTCTCCTATTGTTATGTAGGATCGAGTGGACATAACTGGGCTAACTTAATATAATAATATATTCTAGAGGGTACTAATGACCCGACTTACAATGGAGGGGACTTCCTGATGACTCTTAGTATTTCTCTAGATAGAAACATCGAGGTACAAATAAATACAAATGATTCTCCCGATAGGAACTTTGAAGTTACAATAATTCAACACTCCCCCTTAGTGAGAAGGGTATTCTACAACAACAACAATATCAGCAGTAGGATAAGGAGAGAGAGAATCTTTAACAACATCAAGGTGATACATCTATACATCACATGAAGTTTTCCACAATCAGTAACTTGTAACAGTTACTCTTGATCTTCTGCATCACATGATCACTGGATCCTTTTGCAGCAACGCTTCGATCTTTTGATCCTTCGCAGTAGCACTTTGATCTTTTTGATCCTTTGCAGCAGCAATTCGATCTTTTCAATTGAAAACATCATCATTAGTATTTTAGTCTTTTTCAATCAGCAACATCATCATCAACAATACTTTGACCTTTTGATCATCATCATTAGCAGCGATGCTTTGAGATTTCGATCAGCAACATCATCATCAATACTTTGATATTCAATCATCATCATTAGCAACAACAATTATCTGAGCAACATCATCATCACACTTTGATCTTTCGATCAACAACATTATCATCGTCATCAACAATACTTTGAGCCACATCATCATCATCATCATCATACTCTGATATTTTGATCAGCGACATCATCATCATCAGCAACAACCTGTAATCCACAACACGAAGACAAATGTCTTCAGATCACTTTTGGACTTAATTCCAGGGATGATACAATCCTACAACATTCATGGGATTGAAGTCTCCGGATACATTTTGAACAAAAGTTCAGGGATGATGCAATCCCACCACATTCTCGGAGATCGAAGCCTCCGGATACCTTTCTGAACCAAAGTTCAAGGATGATGCAATCCCACCACATTCTTGGGGACTGAAGCCTCTGGATACCTTTCTAAACTGAAGTTCAGGGATGATGCAATCCCACCACATTCTTAGGGACTGAAGCCTCCGGATACTTTCTGAACCGAATTTTAGGGATGATGAAATCCCACCACATTCTCGGGGACCGAAGCCTCTGGATACCTTTCTGAACCGAAGTTCAGGGATGATGCAATCCCAGCACATTCTCAGGGATCGAAGCCTCCAGATATCTTTCTAAACCGAAGTTCAGGGATGATGCAATCCCACCACATTCTCGGGGACCGAAGCCACCATATCACTTCTGGACAAATGTCCTGGGATGATACAACCCCTCTTCATTCTCGAGGACCGAAGTCACTAGATCACTTCTAGACAAATGTCCCGGGATGATACAATCCCTCTTCATTCTTGAGGACCGAAGTCACCGGATCACTTCTGGACAAATGTCCCGAGATGATACAATCCCTCTTCATTCTCGAGGATCGAAGTCACCAAATCACTTTAGGACAAATGTCCCAGGATGATACAATCCCACTGCAACATCATTACTCCCTCTTTTGAAGAAGGTCTTTCCGAACAAAACCAAGCTTGTCTCAAAAGTGTTCGAACTTTACCCGAGACAGAGGCTTCGTCAACACATCAGAAACTTGCTCATTAGTACTCACATACTGGAGCTTTATGGCTCCCTTTTTTATTATATCTCGTATGTAGAAGTACCGGATTTCTATGTGCTTTGATCTATCATGGAACACAGGGTTCTCCAACATCTTTTATACAACTTTGGTCATCACATAGAATCTTAGTAGTATCCATCTCCAGGTCAAAGAGACCTGGCATTAGCTTTTGAAGACATATCGCTTCACAACTAGCAGAGCAAATTGCTATGTATTCTGCTTCTGCCGTGCTAAGAGAAATACTGGATTGTTTCTTGCTAAACCATGAAATCATAGCAGACCCTAGACAAAAGAATCCACCTGATGTGCTTTTCCTATTTGAGACACTTCCAGCCCAATCTGCATCTATATAGCCATACAATCTGTAATCATGGTTTCCATCATAGCATAGACCAAAGTCTATAGTCCCTTTCAGATATCTCATCACATGTTTTGCAGCTATCAGGTGAACCCATCTAGGTTGAACTAGATACTGACTCAAGGTGTTCACGGCAAAATAAATTTCTAGTCTGGTATCGGTTAGATACATCAACAACCCAATAATTTGTCTGTATTGAGTCACATCTTCTAACTCTGACGAGTCATCAGCTAGCAACTTCATGTTGGAATCCATGGGTGTAGCCATGGCTTTACAATCTAACATATCAAATTTTCTTTAATATTTCCACAGCATACTTTCCCTAGTTTGGAAAGATTCTTTCTGAACTCTTCCGCACTTCCAGCCTAAGGAAATAAAGCACTGATCCAATATCTTTTCATCTCAAATTATTTAGCTAGATTCTTCTTGCAATATGTGATCTATTTCTCATTCCTTGTCAGAAATAGGTCATCCATATATAGTAATAGTATGACAATTTCATCTTCTATAACCTTGAATTAAAGGTTAGGGTCGGCTTTACTATTGGTAAAGTCCAAGCTCGTCAGGAAACTATCTATCCTTCCATACCAAGCTCTAGGAACTTGTTTCAATCCGTACAGGGCCTTCTTCAACTTGCATAAGTGAGTCACTTTGTGGTTGTTCGATGTAAACCTCTTCCTCAATCATACCATTTAGGAAGGTTGTCTTTACATCCATCTGGTGTAAGTTCCACTCCATCATGGATGCAAGTGTCATGATGGCTCTAATCGAAGTATACCTTGCTACTGGTGCAAATGATTCTTCATAATCAATTCCCTCTTTGTGAGAGAAACTTCTAGCCACAAATATTGCCTTGTATTTTTCTATACTTCCATAAACTACATGTTTTATCTTGTAAATCCACTTGGAAGATACCACACTCTTTCCTTCTGGTTTGGGAACTATATCCCAAACATCATTCTTCCTTATAGATTGATACTCTTATGTGCTTTCTTCTACCCATTATTTCTTCTGTACAGCTTCTTCATAGTTTATAGGTTCTTGATCTACAAGATCGTGCATCAAAGCTACATGGTTGAAAATGTATTAGGATTCTTTCTTATCCTTGTGGAGGATACTTAGAACTTCCCTTCAAGTCTCGATACCGCATCCTAGACATCATTCTTCTTGAACCAATGTAATCCTTCCCTTTCTTCTTGGCTATAGCTGGAAGGTTTTGTATCAATGATGTCGCTCAACAGTGTCATATAACTGCACTGTGTCTGAGACCTCTTTCTTTGGTTTGGGATTCTTGCCATACTTTTCTTCATCTTGGACTATCTCTCACTCCCAAGATGGTATTCATCTTTCAAGGTGGATCTACCGCTCTCTGAAGCTCTTTCTTTTGTCATGGTGTCCCTGACCTTGGGAGCTTCAGGTTCATGTTTATTGGAGTGAATCTTGAATTGTCATCACTTGTTCTTCAAAACAAGTCTCATCCTCCTTTTCTTGCAGGTGGTTGTACAGGACCTTTCCTACAATTCAAATACATCTGTTTCATGGTTAGAACAATTTCATAGAACATATGCATAATGAAAAATTCGTATGCATCATGCAACTGTTTATCCAATACAACATTCATCCATATCTCATGGAAACTTTCTAAATGTCTTCCATCTCTACCATGACATCATTGATATTGCGTNAGTAGCAATGGAGAGTTGTATAGCACCATGAGCTACTTACCCATCACATGCATATTAGTAGTATACTGTCATTAATGCAAACATTCTATCATGCATAAAACATCAACTGAACATTATCAAATGCATAACAAAACAATATCATGAAATGACAATTGAATACTTATCTTTTATTTGTTTCATGGGTAGACTCTTTCTTGATCCTTCTACTTCATCATCTTCTTCATTCATGACATCATCATTTCTTATCCAAATGATAAGATGGATAAGAGGTTCTTTAAGAATTGAGATCTTCATATTCCTCATCGCTCGAGGGATCTTCTTTGAATCATGAGCACTTGATCTTCAGTTTCTCCCATCTTCTCTTATCTTATTATGAGTCGAGTATCTTCTTGTGTAAGGCTATAGCCTCATCTCCCTCTGGAACTTGAACCTTTCCACTTATGTAGGTGTCCAATTCATTTTCTTTAAGAACCATTGAAATCCTATGCTTCCATGCTCAAAAGCTTTTAGCTTCACCAAGATTGTCATCAAGCTGGGGTGCTAGGTCATTTTGAAATGAGAACCTCAAATGTAAATAGCAAAACATTACATCTTACCGATTTGAGGTGTTCGTCCTGGTTTTGGATCTGTATGATCTAGGGTTTGTCAGAGAAACCCTAATTTTCAAAACTTGGAATATTTCAAATCTAATTGGATATAAATATGTGCCTCTTGAAGGTGAGCTGAGCAGCATATTCATTTTCCCAAAACTGTGATCAAAATTGCAAAATATCTGATGCCCTAGTTTTCTTCAATTTCTTCTACATTATTCCTGATATTGTTTTTGTGGTATCTCTAAACTTACTGCTCCTCTGTGTATGAAATTTCATAATTAGGTATCTTCATCTGTCCTATTTCCAACACCATGGGTTTGAGCAGAATTTGTTTCACCAATTGGGCCTTATGCGCATTTTCCCAAGGTGACTTATTTCAGGACTGTTCAGAAGAGAAAACTTGTACGGACTTATACGTCTCAATGTTTCATTTTTGGGGTCTGAAGTTTTTACCACAGAAATTAAATTATGTGCCCTTTCTGGAAAATCTTGAAAATTTTTATTTGGACCTTCGTATCCCAAGATACATCAAATATACCTAGGTCACCTATTTAAGGATGAATCCTGAAAGAGGCTAGAACCCTAATTTGGAAGAATCGTATCTCCCAAAATATAGTGAATATGGGGCTAAAAATTTTACACAACGTACATAAGTAATTTATATTCATCTTGTGAAATTTTTGGCTCCTGATATTTCTCCAATATTGAGAAATAGTGAATATACCAAAACTACTAGTTTTAGTATTTTAGGGTTTTCAAGCATGAAACCCTGATCTTCAACAGTTGTAGTTGTAGCATTGTTTCAGCTGCACAATGACTTCTTTCAGAGTGGCTCTGATACCATGCTAATTTTTAATGTTTATCTCAGATCTTATAACATTTAACATCATAAGAGCATAACCATAAGCCAAAATATCACTAAAACATAGACAAGAACAGCCACACAAAAGAACACGAAGATTTATCGTGGGAAACCCTCATGGGGAAGAAAACCCAGAAAAAAATTCCTATGTATAAGATGTATAAAATACAAACCCAAAACCGAGTGTTCTCCTCCTTCTGTTCTATCTCTCTCTCTCTGCTATTGCGCTATACAAGTGAGTGAGTGTGTGTCTCAAATGAGAGGCGCCTCACTCTATTTGTATTCTTTCATTCACTTGACATTTAACCCAGTTATGTAGGCTTGAGTAAACTTATCTCAGTTATGTAGGCTCAAGTGGACATAACTGGGATAACTTAATATAATAATATATTCTGGAGGGTACTAATGACCCAACTTACAATGGAGGGGACTTCCTAATGACTCTTAGTAATTCTCCCGATAGGAACATCGGGGTACAAAGAAATATAAATGATTCTCTCGATAGGAACATCGGGGATAATAAGTAAATACACTTCGAAGTTACAATAATTCAACACTAGATTATGTCTAGAGAATTTTATCTGGGTGTGTTGAACCTAGAGAAATTGCTCGCTGTCTAAGTAGAGGTTAATTTGTCCTATATAAATTTTATTTCTAGTTTTGTGTAGGTATTCAGTTCTCTCACTAGCAGCAAATCAAAAAAGCATGGATCTATATAGGATAGTAACCTTGAATTCCTTTAATTACCATGAATGGAATGCCAAGATTGAGATGTTTTTGTGTAACATAGGTCTCTACATAGTTACTATAGCCTTAGAAATTGAGCCTGATGTATTTGTTGAGAAAGCAAGGTGGCATAGCATGAAGGATGAAGATTATGGATTTCTTTATCTCTCTCTCTCACTCACTCTCTGAAACCTCTTTTCCATATTCATGGTTTAACAGGCCCTAATGAAGTGCGTATCAAACTTGAATCCCTCTTTAGAAAGAAAGATGAACTTAGAGGACCTCAATTAGAGAATGAGTTGATCTCATTGAGATCAAGTGAATTCAAAACCATTGAGGAATTCATCACCAACTTTAAGTCACTAGTGCTTTTTTCTCAAGAGGTGTGGTATTGAGAAGAAAGAAGAGCAATTAATCATCTCCATCCTATTGAAGTTGGATCTGGAATACTCATTTTTGTGTCAACATTCCATGCTACTAAGCTTGCCTTTCAAAATTGGAGGTTGCTATCCCTAGATGCATTCATAGATTCTCTCACTCAAGAGAAGGTCAAGTTGATTCAAATGGGGAATATCAAAACCTCAAAGGGTAATGCAATTGCAGATCTTGAAAGTAATAATTTAAAGTCCAAAGTAAAGTTAAAAGTGAAGGAGAAGAAGCCAATGTCAAACTCTAAATATGAAGGTTCTTACTCTACTCATCAAGGCTCGAATTCCAAGAAGAAGGGAAACAAGAAAGGAATATCAAAGGGTACCTATGGAAAAAAACCTTCTCACAAAAAAAATTATTGTTTTAAAAATAATATGGACATCATTACTCATTTGTTCTAAAGGAACAACATTGATCTTCCATATTTTGCAAAAAAATAAGGAAGGGAAAATTATGTTGATCCCCAGGGGCACTGTCATACTATGCAATTCAAAGGTAATGATTGTCATGATTTGTTTGCTATAACAAATTATTTTATTGATATCTATGATTTTGATACTCCTTCTGATATATCAGAATCATAAATCTCCTTGCCTCCCTTGGAAAATATACCTATCAGTCTCCCAAATCCATCTCCTCTCAATACTAGTTTTTATCACTAGTTTCTTACTTTCCTTCATCAAAATCCAATTATATTATCATTTATCTGATTTAGAATATTATTTGCATACTTATATTCATGTTATTACACCCCTATCCCATCCATTTGATGCTCAGAAGACCCTACAACTCCCACATTCTTCAGTTGGTAAACTAGACAATTTCATGCTTTCTTATACTGTATCACTAGTGAAAGTTGTTATCATGTATTTGTTTTCTTTCATTGGTTGGTTTTACTTATCACTGGCTATATATGGTCTGTTGTTACATTCACTTGGATCTTATATAACCTTTATTATTTCTAGTTTTAGATCCCTATACTGTCCATATTTTCCTAATTGTCAATGTAGACTAGTTGCACCTAGTTTTCCTACAGTGACTCAACCGAATTTTGGAGCCACTATACCTTGGTTGTTTGCTGCTCCATATGAATTAATTTCTGATATTTCAGAGCCTCATAATCTCTATTATATAATTATAAATTATTCACATCAGTTTGGAAAGAAGGTTCATGATCGGGTTCACCATTATGCAACTACACTAGAAATTGAACCTATCGATTTCATTGATTTTCTTTGGTTAGGAGATGATTGCAAAGATCTATTTTCCGTCTATGTTTTTACGTTCATATTTGATACTTTATGTTGTCACATCAAGAATAATTCATATGATACTTCTTCATCACCAAAATATTAGCTTCAAGGAGTTTCTCCTCATGTTTTTTGTCTACACAACATTGGAAAATTGATACATGATCAAGGCATGTACAACAAATATACAACGTTTATCACCAAGAAGCAGTACATTCAGCTTATTCAAGTGAAGAAGAAAGAAAAAGAAAAAATATTCATTTAAATTATGTGCCATATTCATTTTTTAGGAAGGATTTTCCCCATGCGCTTTTTCCTTTTTTCCTCATTACATGGGTAAATGTTTTTTTTACATTTATATTGTAATGGGTGACCATTGGACTTAGTTACCAAGTCCCAGGTTGTCCAAAGTTGGGATTAAAGGGGGGGATTAGGATTATTATTAATCCTCTTTTTGTCCACATAAGTCTATTTGTATATTTCCCTAGCTTATGAGGTCTTCATCACTTCATAGAAAAAATGGTTCTTTTATCTTATCAAATGAAGAAAACAACCTTCCTTTTATAATAATGCAATGGTGTAAAGCCTGAGTGCTCAAACCCTAATTGCACAAACCCTAAAATGAATTATGTGTACTTTAATAAAATAACTAAACATAAAGTAACATAAATCCACCAATTGAATGTATTGATTTTCCTAAGTCTATAGTCTATATGATAGTCTTGTTCTAACACCCTCCCTTAATGGTCAATCTAGAAAATACACTAAGTTTGTCCTTGAATTTTACAATATTTTTTGAACCCAAAGACTTAGTGAGAATGACTATATTTTGATCCTTTATAGGATAGTATTGTAATTCAATTGTTCCATATTCTACAAGCTATCGAATGAAGTGACAATGAATATCAATATCTTTGGTATGCTCATGGAATATTGGATTCTTTACAAACTTAAGGACTTTTGGATTATCACATTACAATAGGGTTGCATAATTTTGTTGGATCTTCGTATCTACAAGCATTTATCTAACCCAAACTACTTTACATGCTACTTGCATTTTTCCTCGATATTCTTCTTCATTTGAAGAAATAGAAATAACATGTTGCTTCTTGTTGGTCCATGTAACTACTCTAATACTAAGACTAAATCATAACTTGATGTGGATTTCATGTCATCCACTGATCCTTCTCAATCTGAATCTATATAACCATACCACCAAGGTTCTTTACATCTAGCATATAGAATTCCAAAATTTAATGTTCCTTTCACATATCATAGCACTCTTTTTTCTCCTATCCATTGTTCTACCTTTGGAATGGTCATGAATTGGGAGATGTAGCTGACTACAAAAATCAAGTCAGGTCTAGCAATCATAAGATAGAATAATGTCCCCACTAGTTTCCTATAGACTGATTCATAATTTCCTTAGAATAAGTCTTGGATAAAAGTTTCATCCTTTTCTCAATATATGTTGTTGACGTTTTTCAATCTACCATCTTGAACTTGTCTAACAATATTTTGGCATACTTTGTTTGTGAAACAAAAATGTGTTTATTTGTTTCCCAAATGTATACACCTAAGCCGTAATGTAGGAGTCCTAGGTCAATCACATCAAAAGATGCACATAAATTGGATTTTACCTGTGATATTTATGATGCCTCGCCACCTATGATGACATTGTCATCTACATATATCACCATAATAATTACATCATCTCCAGTTCTTTTGATGTAAATATTGGGATCTAAAGGGATTTGATGGATTCTTTGTCCACCCAAATGCTTGTTAATCTTGATGCACCATGCTCTAGGTGCCTGCTGTCCATAGATATTTCTTCAATAGACAAACCAAATGTTCTTTTCATGGAACCTAAATACCTTGTGGTTGGTACACGTATACTTCTTCCTCTAAATATTTATTGAGGAAGGCACTTGTCATGTCCATATAGTATAGTTTCCAACCAAATTATGTTTCCATGGATAGAACTAAATAAATCCTACTCATCTTTGGTGTGGGAGAAAAGGTCTCTTTATAATCAATTATTTCTTTCTAAAATCCCTTTGCAACCAATCTTTCCTTATTCTTGCATAGTGTCCCATCTTCCTTTCACTTGACTTTGCACACCCATTTGCAAAGTCAAAGAACCCATGTTTGATTTTTTATCAAAGTCTCATGTTCTTCTTGCATGGCCATCTCCCATTTTATTCTTCCTTTGGCTTCTTCATATTCCTAAGGCTCATATAAGACATGAATGTTAACCATAAAAGAAAATTTGTTTGTATCATGTTTTTAACCTCTTCCTGGTCTTCCTTCCACCCTCATATCATATAGCCTAACATATCCAATGGTGTTGTACCATCATTTTGTTTTATTCTTAGGATCCTCATCTTCTATATCAACCCTTTCATTTTGTATATTTGGAGTACCTGCAACAATTTCATCATTGGGTGTTTCTATAGACTCGTCCTTGGAATCCCCCCACTTCTTGTGAAGGTTGCACAAGCATCCAACATGAGTTTCCAATCAAAACTTCCTCATTCTCATAAATTTAGATCCAAATTCATTAAATATCCTTGAATTCTCATCAACAGCAGCATCTCAACTAAATATTATTGTACCAGGATGAACGTCAATGTCGGTATCGACGAAACCTAACATATATTCTTTGTGAATGCCATTGTAGCATGTGAGAATCAATTTATTGCATTTGGGATATAGTTTTGTATGTTGTTCTTTAGGTACCCATGCATATCCAACCAAACCAGAATTTGAGATTACTTACTTGTGGTTCATATCCAAACCATCCTTCCAATGGAACTTCTTATTTACTACCTTTATTGGAGATCTATTAAGAAAATACACTACAGTGTGAACTAATTCATCCCAATACATGTAAGGAATGTATTTATTTTCTAACATACCATGTACCATCTCAATAATAGTTCAATTACGCTTGCTTCTCTACAACTCCAGTTTGTGTACCATCTCAACAATAGTTCAATTACGCCTGCCTCTCTACCACTCCATTTTGTTGTACTCCATGGAAAAAAATTATCCACCATTATCAAACCTAAGAATTATAATGAAACTCCCAAACTATTTTTCCACCATTTCTTTAAACATTTTAAACTCAGTAGATACTTCAAATTTTAACTTTAGAAAACACATGCGCATTTTTTGAGTGAAGTTATTTACAAACAGCAAGAAATACCTAGCACCTGAGACTAATGATTCTTCATATGCCCATAAACATCTACATGAATTAATTGAAGAATCTCCTTGGCTCTCCAACCTCATCCTTCTTTAAATGGATCTTGATGTTTCTTTCCCACCAAACAAGCTCCACAAATTCCCTTTTTCTTTTGTTGAATATTTGGAAGATAATCCACTAACCTTTCTTTGGCCAAATGAGAAAGATAGTGAAAACTCAAATTTCTAGAACTTTGATGTCTAAGTGAAATAGTTTCTTGAACACTCTTGGCCAATAAATAATGTTCTTTGGCTTCCTCTTTATCAACTATCCAGGACAGTCCATGATCTTCAATACCATAAGCAATTGTATTATTATTTCCCTTGTCAACCATGTCGAATTTATGGTTTGAAAATAACATGTAAGTTGGGGCTTGTCCTCATAATTTGACGTACAAAAACCAAATTATGTTCCATGCCTAGCACGTAGTAGACAATAGGGAAAACCAGTCACTTACCTCCCAAAGAAATCTGGGCATTTCCTTTACCTTGTATTTTTTGAATTCCTCCCTCTACCAAAAAATACAAATGATGTTGATGTATTGTCCTTGATGTCAAATACGAAGAAAAATGTACATGTAATGAAAGCGATGGTAAATGTGGCATTTATGCCCCTACTTGTTTCTATATGCTTTTGTCTATATGTACGTAACTTTTATCTTAGTCGCATTTGCACACGTATTCATGCACATAAAAGAATAATTGTAAATAACAAAAATGTGCAAATACTAATTATGAGACTTGTGGATTAAGAAAATTGTGTGTGCAAATAAGTCAGTAAAAAGATTTGCTTAGAAATATATGTCTACATAAGTCCCACAAGAGAATTGGCATATGTGCATCTTAAACTACAAAGATGAATTGCAAAGTGGCATGCCAAGGCAAACTTTAACTTGTAAGAGACGCAATCTAGCGGGATGATATACGAAATAAATAGACTTCACCAAGTGGAGACAACTCTTGATTCAAGAATATTATAAATAAGCAAGAGATGGATGTGGTGAAGTAAGCTTGCGTAAATGAAGATCTAAAATATTTTCTTGACAAGCTTCAGAAGTTTTTGGGGGAAAAAATGGCTCATTGATCACAGATGAATATATTTTTGTAGTGGAGTCGCAGTGTGAGATTAGCAACACTAGATGATAGGATACTTGGACTCTATATGCATAAATGATTTTTCTCAGTAAGATACAGTTCACAAAAAAGCAAGTGTAACTAAGTTGAGAGTCTTCTATAAATACAGAACACAGATCAATTGATAAGACAGATATCACAATTGTTTTCACACATCGTATTTTGAAGAATGGTCTGATGCAGACACTCAGATGTAGATCATAGTTTGTTTGTATTTTGGGAAAGTTTGTAGCACAAATACAAAGACACAAATCAAGGATTGCGGTAGTTGCAAAATTTGAAAAGGAAGACGTGGATCATAATTGTTTTATCATATTTTGGGTGATTAATTATCTGACGTATATACGCAGATGTGGATCAGAAGAATTGAGCAGTTGTAAAACTTGAAGGAATGATATTTCTCTACTTTCCATAGAATCATATTTCATATCAAGGAGGTCGGATGGGGAAAGGAACAGAGGGTTGTAGCATCCTTATAGACGGTGCTAGAAAATACAATCAAGGTGCAGCAGCATCCTTTCTGTGGGTGCAGATAAATCTCGTGGGTCCATAACCTCCTTCTAGTAGGTGTTGGAGAACAAAAAAAATTATAACTTCCACACCTGCAAAGCATAGTTCTTTCATAGATCGAAGCTTGAAGCTGCAATTCATAATTTATGCGACCATACTAATATATGTTCAGATCGGTACCTGAAGATCATGATTTGAAGCTTACGCAGATGGAAGTTGTTGCAAATTGGTGGCAGCAAACTGCAAATTGTACTTGGGATCAAATCAACATCTAAAATGAGTGGAAGCTCATGTTCAAAGACTGTAATCTTCCATTGATGTAACTATTCATATTCATACATATTTATAGATAAATATTTGTTCTCAAGTATTTATGTGTTGTTCTTATTACTGCTGTGAATACTATAAACTTTGTTAATCTACGAAAATCAGCATAAATTGAACATATCAACGCAATTATTGATTCACCCCCCTCTTAGTAATTACTTAATACCAACGATTGGAATCAGAGCGGGTGTCTTCAATAAATAGACTAACGCACATATATGGATGGAGCATCGTGGCTACAAGAAAATGACAGTAAAATGAATTTGTCAATCATGCAAGCAAGATATACCATTCACACATAAATAAATACTATATAGGATGTAAAACGAGTGGCTACTAATGTCATGAAAACACTAAAGAGGAAAGAATAAGTATGAAAAACATCAGAACTGATGTTTTACCAATCAATTGCAGGAAATGGATAAACAAAATATGAAAAACTCAAGATCGATGCACTAGAAGGAAAATTGGAGCAAGCTGAAACTATCCAAGGAAATCTCTCTTCTAAGAAAAAGTTGGAAGATACAAAGGAAGAAAAAATAAAGGACACTACAAATTCAATTGAAGTAATTTTATCGCTAAAATACCAGCTTCAAAAATTTCAACAACAAAGCAATGAAACCTATAGAATGTCAATGAACATCATAGCAAGGTTCAAGATGAACAACTTGAGATAATCATGCTCAAAGAAAGAAATCTCAAGTGCAAACGATCACTTGATGAAAAGGAAAGGAAACTGAAAGAAAAGAAGCAAGAAATTGAAAGACTACAAATGCAACTTGATACAAATAACAAGTTCACCAAAATCACATAAGTTCTAAGTGAAATAGTAAAAAAAATTAGTGATTTCCTCCCAATAGATTCAGTATAGAATACAAATCAACTAAATAGTGATTTACTCCCAATAGATTCAGTATAGAATATAAAGCAACTGACATCAAGAATCAAAAGGAACCAAGTAATGTCATTGTTTGTTGGAAGTGCACAAAAACTGGACAAAGTGGTAAAAATTGTAAAAACTGGACAAACTAGACCTTGATGGGGCACGAAGAGCATAATCGCTTCATCTTGTGAGTATCTCCTCCACATCCCTGATTTTTCCTCATGACTTACAAAAGACGGTAGGAAGTGTTGATCTCAATCCCTCATACCTGTCCATGAATGATTTGTATGCACTACACATGAAATTAGGTGGAGACCTAAAGCCACTACAACTAAGTGCTATAAAAGTCAAAGTGAAAAGGATGCTATGCAAGAAGAATAAGATAAATACCCAGAGAGAACACGAGTTGAAGATGGCAGTAGAAGAAGTGGCCAATAAAGGTTCCCTCTTAAAGAAAGAAGTTGAAAAGGCTCAATAGAAAACTCAAGGATTGCATAATCCTTCTTACATTTGCAAAGGGAAATCAAGAAAGTTGTAGAAGAATGTTTAGAAAGACTGAAACTATATCTTGATGAAAAAGAAGAACATAACATCCTAGATAAAGAAAAGGAATTGAAAGAAGAAATCTCCAATGCAAAGAAGAGGTTGCAATAACTTACAAATTCAATTCAACCTTATTACGAAGACGTTCTAAAAGCAGTGATCATAAATCCAGGTGGAGATAGGAAATCATAAGGTCTCTTTTCCATTGATGTCAAGGGGGAAGAGATGTTAGGAGAAGGTGAGAAAGAGAGAAGCCGAAGTGAAGAATATCCCAGTGATAGGGGGAGCATTGATAGGGGGAGACTAATTTTGTTGATATCAATGACAAAGGGGGGGATTGTTGATGTATTGTCATTTATGTCAAATATGAAGAAAATTGTGCATGTAATGAAAGGAATGATAAATGTGCCATTGATTCTACTACATGTTTATGTATGATTTTTTCTATATGTATGCAAGTTCTATCTTGGTCGCATTTGTGCACATATTCGTGCACATAAAAGAATGATTGTAAATAACGTAGATGCCTAAATACTAATTATGAGACTTGTGAATTAATATAATTGTGTGTGCAAAGAAGTCAATAAAAATATTTTTTTAGTAACAGATGTGTGAGGAAGTCCCACAAGAGAATTGGCATATGTGTGTACTAAACTACAAAGATGAATTGCAAAAGTGGCATGCTGATGCAAACTTTAACTTGTTGGAGACGCAATCTATCAGGATGATATCCGAAGTAAATAGACTTCACCAAGTGGACATATCTATTGAGTTAAGAAGATTATAAATAAGCAAGAGATGGATGTGGTGAAGTAAGCTTATGGAAATGAAGATATAAGATATTTGCTTGACAAGTTTCAAAAGTTTTCGAGGGTATAAATGGCTCATTGATCACAAATGAATATATTTTTGTAGCGGACCCATAGTGCAATATGAGCAGCACTAGATGATAGGATACCCAGATTCTGGATGTGCGAATGATTCTTCTTAGTAAGACGCAGTTTGCAGAAAAGCAAATATAATTGAGCTGAGAGTCTTTTATAAATAAAAAAGCACAGATCGGTTGAGAAGATGCAGATTATAATTGTCTTTACACATAGTATTTTGAAGAATGGTCAGAAGCAGACACTTAGACGCAAATCATAGTTTGTTACTATTTTGGGAAACTGTATAATGTAGATGCAAAGTCACAGATCAAGGATTGTGGAAGTTGCGAAATTTGAAAAGGAAGACGCAGATCAGAATTGTTTTATCATATTTTGGAAAAATGTCTGACACAGATACGCAAATACATATCAAAAGAATGCAGCAGTTTTGGAACTTGAAGGAAGGATATTTCTCTACTTGCAATACAATAATATTTCATATCAAGGAGTTCGGGTGGGGAAAGGAACAGGGGGTCTTAGCCTCCTTCCAAATAGTGCTGGAAAATAAAATCACCTTGCAACAACATACTTTCTCAGGGTGGAGATAAAACTCAAGGGGTCATAACCTCCTTCTGGTAGGTGCTAGAGAACAAAGGGAAGTTGTAGATACCACACTTGGAGAGTGCAGTTCTTCTGCAGATCATATCTTGAATCTGCAAGTCACAATTTGCATGACCAGACTAGTATATGTTCAGGTTGGTTCTTGAAGATCGTGAGTTTAATATTATGCAGATAGAAGTTGCTACAAGTTGTTTCCAGTAGACCGCAAGTTGTACTTGGGATCCAGTCAACATCTGAAATGAATGGGAGATCATGTTCGGATACTGTAATACTCCATTGATGTAACTATTCATATTCATACATATTTATAGATATACATTTGTTCTCAAGTATTTGTGCACTATTCTGATTAATGTTGTGATTATTCTAAAGTTTGTTAATCAACAAAAATGTTCATAAGTGGTACATATCTTCACAATTACTGACTCACCCCCCTCTCAGTAATAAATTAATACCAACAAACAAAACATAAGCATCATAGTGAACAAAACAATCATGTTTATTCATGAAATAATGTGATACATCATAATCAATATACCAAGAAGGTGAGTCTCCATGATCTACTTGCTTAGCCATGAAAGCAAAGAGACCAATATCTTCTTGGTTTTTTCAACCATGGGCCGTCTCCTTCTACTAAGAACCTCCCTAGTTGTGCTTTTCATCCCACAATATGCAAAACTTATTTTTATGGCTCACCTTTCCATAATAATAACATTTGAAAATATATTGATTATTTGATTCACCGGTGATACCTTAACTGCTTCTTCATCACCCATTTAGACAAATTTTCCCTTAGCCTTGAGGTTTGTTACCGATGCTCGTTTTGAACTCACCATTGTATTTTCATTTTCAAATTGATTCTTCCACCTATCTTGCTACTGAAAATTTTTGCTTAGCTCATCAAAATCCAGGTCTTTGTTAGTAGTAGTAATATTAGTTGTTACAAAAAAATGTTCAAATGCAATAGGTAACTCCTGAGAGTAATTTCCACCATGTCTTCATCTTCCATCTTCCACCTAATGCAATTTAGTTGTGAACTATAATATCCTTAATCATTACCAAATGTTCATGTAAAGATTCATTCTAATTCATCTTAATAGAAAACAACATAGTTTTCAAGAAAAAGGTTCTACCTTTGTATGAGACTTCATGTGGGCCTATCAAGTGCTTCCAAATCATTGTGGAGTCCTTTGTAGTACCATCACCCTACACTTCTGGAAGCATCTCATCAATCATATATATGTTTATGATATTTAATGCTTCTCCATTTTGCTCATCATATTTGTCCTAGTTTTTTCCTATTATTGTTGATTAAGTTTCCTTCCCCAACAGAAGTTGATATAAACACATGTACGCAAAAATTCCTAACATATGTTGTCTCTAGGTATTATAGTTTTTACTAGATAATTTTGTGTCACCCTCCAACATGATATGGGAAAGATTACCATCTTGTCGAATAATTTTACAAATAGAAGTGTTGAAATAAAGACAAACTATTTTAAAATGCCCAAAAGCCCAACGATATTCTCCCAAACCATTAAATCTACCACTACTAAATGAAATTTCTAACAATATTATAGAATTTTCTAAACATACAACAGGAAATCCACATATATACCAAAAAAATTCCAACCAACTACTGAAATATAGACACTTCCCTCTAAAATTGCAAAAATTACTAAAACAAATCAAATATTCAACTTGAAAATAAAAATTACAGCAAAACTTTCAGACATCCACAACTAATTTTAAAAACCAAAAAAAAAGTATGGTATGTTATACATATTCTATACAATTTGTAAAATCATATGGATATAGTAGTGTGGCATGTCCATACACTCATATAGTTTGCCCATATAGGAGTATGGCTGGGAAAAATAAGTACCCCAAAAATATACCTAGATCCTCTTTTTTCTTATTTTTAATCTATGATTTCAACTAGAAAATTATTTAAATTTGGATTTAAATAGAATTAAAGTTGATTCTCTCTTAAAAGTAAGAACATGGATATACATCGAGCAAAAGATTGATGCTTGTCTTTTAAACTAGAAAAAAAGACCTGGTTTTGGTTGGTCCAACACCCCTTTTAGTTTCTTACTGTGCAATGAACAAAGTCTCGTTGTTTGTCATTGAACTTAGCAATCGCTAGGCCCTTCTCTTTATTCACTTTAACTTCCTCTTATCATGGCTCTGGTACCATATTATGAAAATCGAACATGCAAAGAAACTAAGAACAAAAATAAGGAATTGAAAGAGAGAAAATGGTTCTATCTTATCAAATGAAAGAGAACGACCTTGATGAAATAAAGCCTAATTACACAAACCCTAAAATGACTTATGTCTACTTTAATAAAATAGTTAAATATAGAGTAAACTAAAGGAACCAAGTGATTTTATTAATATGCCTAATCATTTACTCTAGCTTACCTTTATATTCTAACCATAAGTAGCACAAATAGGAACAACATCATTATCTTGATCGAGACAACTTAAGCCCATGTGAGCAAGTAGCATCCTTGTTCACCCTCTACATATTTTGAATTATATTAGTAGATGACCCACTATATAGTGGTTACTATAAGAATAAATTTACTAATTCTTTTTATTAATTGCAAACTTATAGTGTAGCTAGATCTTAAAGTTGATTATTTAATTCAGTTTATTTCATTATCTTGATTATACTTTTGTTAATTCATAAGGTGTGGTTTTCTTTTCAAGTAGTATGTTTGTTTTTATTATATCATCATTATCAAAATTAATATATAGAAATTGTTACACATACAAATACTACATAAAATCTCGCAATTAAATTGAACAATGGGTTGACATAACAAATATATAAGTTTTGTGATATATATATCACACCCTTTATTAATTAAAGGTGACCAAAAATATTATCAATGTTTATTCACTCATAACTACTTAACCAAAAAATTCCAAAATAAGTATCATAAACCAAATATAATTATTTAATACCACCAAATTGCAGAAGGGCATGCTTGCCATATAAGTATAAGAAGATGCCACTAATAATAATAATAAAAGTAAAGGATTTCTAAAGACAATATCGTCATTTTATTTTAAGTTATTTTGAATTTATTTTAAATTTACAATCCAATATAAAATGCATAACATTTAGGACTAATCATGGCTAAATGTTTCAAATATATATATCAAAGAGATGTACATATAATTTGTTAGGACTAATCATGGCTAAATGTTTCAAATATATATATCAAAGAGATGTACATATAATTTTGGATTTTATTAAAGTCATTATAGTTAACAAAGGTTAGCTTCTTTGAAGATATGTTTCAAATATATATATCAAAGAGATGTACATATAATTTTGGATTTTATTAAAGTCGTTATAGTTAACAAGGGTTAGCTTCTTTGACCATAGTGGATAGTCTTTTAGGTGGGCTAATTATAAGAAGCACTTATTTAAACTTGTTTATTGGAAAACTAGCATTGTTTGTAAATGATGATAAATTATATATTGATTTTTTTAGATTGAAACCTAAACAAAATTAATGGAACTGACTTGATTTTTGAAAATGGATTGACACTATTATTTGTCAATGAAGTATAATATTAGGAGATTTTTTTTTTAAATGTTCATCTTTCCTCGATGTTTATAAATGTATAATCACATAGAAACAATCATATAACACCATCTTCATTTACTTTTCATGCATGGTAATCCATAAATTGTGCTATGTTTTTTTCACTTCAACAATCGTTTGAAATGTGGAATTACGGGGATATGACAAAGAACATTTCATACACTTTATTTTTTTAATTCCAGATTCATGGCATGTTAACTTTGTTACATGCAGTCCATAATATATAATATAACCATTAAGACTTGTATCAATTGTTTGATACTCTATTCTTGTACCTTTCATAAGGCCACATTATTATCAGTAAGTGCAAGGTAAAATATGTGATGGTGGTAGCAAAATATCATTAAGCAATATCCAAGAAAAATTATATTAATGTAATAAATAGCGGATATTACATCCTAATTATTGCAGTGCCAAAGGGGTTGGATCCATTGGTGAAGGGTGAGGAGATTTTCACCAGTGGGCACTGGGAAAGGTTTAATTCCAATGTGGGCCTAACTTGGAGCCATGGGGGCACCTTGAGATAGTGATTAAACGTGTGGTTTTACCAAGATATATAGTATTAACTGATCTCATGACCCATGGACACATAAGTGGATCAAATCTCACCCCCATGTCCTCCTAACATTTAGTCAATTTTCACTAGCTTACTCTGTTAAGGTGTGGGTTTCATTTGCAACGTGACCCAATTTCAATACCCTTAGGGGTGAATTAGTTGGGAGGAGACACCAAAAAATCCATACATGTTAAGGGTTGGTGTGGCCTAGGACATGTGAAATCCTTGGGTGATTTTGATGGCTTAGATGCCCCTTTGTTGTAGTTTCTTAGCTAATGGTTGAAATGCACTAGCCCCGAGTGATAGGCATTTCTATTGAAAAAAATCATAATTATTGCAATAATGAAAAGTCTTGAAAAATCATGTTTATATAAATAACTATTTTGTATACATTAGAATCAGTGTCATACACATGTTTGAAATACCATTCAATTCCTTCAAATTGACCAGCAAAAAATAGCAAGGAGAAGACTTGTCTTTGGATTTTGTATAGGGGTTTTTATGCCTTACAAATAAGAAGTAGATCATGAATATTTTCATATGTCTCATCTGTGGTTTCCTTCTCATCCATTTCTCATCCCCAGTTGCATTCTCATCCATGGAAACAAAGGTATTATGGATCAACCTATTTATCCATTTCTTCTCAGTAATATAACTATCATTTTCTTCCATGGAATCAACTTTGACTCCATCACCCTCACGATCAATATTGCAAATTGCAACATTAAGGATTTCAAGCATGTGGCACTTTTGTCTTATAAATACAATAAATATCCAAATATTAAAAATATTTAACTTTCAAAAAATGAAGAATTTGCATGTTTCTAGATTTTACTAAATTATGGGCGATATTTGTTTCCCCCTTCTAGATGTCCACTTTCTAAGAAATGTGTTCTACTCAAAAATTCTTCCTCTATAAGAACTTGCATTTCTTACAAGAAAAATAACATTTCTCATCACCAACATCTTGAAGTTGGGATTACTACTTGATGTTATTTTGATATTTCTTCTATCCATGAGATTATTGAATTCGTCAAGATCATTATCTATGGTGAGAATGAAGTTTTCTTTAATTAATTGCTCCATATAAGCCACCTTTCAAGTGCACCAATGCCTAAGTTAATGATATTTGACATTATTCTATATTTTAAAAAAACATTCCATGGACTAGGCATTATTGCAACAAGCATACATTCAAAAAAATGCTTATCATGCACTTAAATAATATTTACAAATTAACCCAAAACATAAATTTCACATATAGAGTAGTTAAATGGTATTTAAAAATTTTGCCCAAAATAAATTTTGATTATGGAAATAATATTAATGAGTTCAATGGTGAGGTAAAAATTTACTAATATGGCCCCAAGAGGAGCATATGTGGGGGTAAATGTATGTGCAATCGAGGAAATGTATATGTCATAGGGGTCGGACTAATAAAGAGCTCATGTTTGTAGTAAGTGGGAATTGTAGAGGTCAATATATCATCATTGGATATGAACATCTGAATTGGTTATATAGTTGTACTTGGATTATTTGGAAGAGGTTCTCATATTCTTGAGTTATTATGTAATGCATCTTTATTATCACTTTTGGATTTGTGCACCATGTTAAAATATGTTGTGCATGTGTACTCAAGCTTATTACGACTTTCCATGGATTTGGTATGTAGCATTTACCACTCCTTTGTAACTTAATCCCAACTCTTAATTAGACAGACAAAGAAAGGGTT
This sequence comes from Pseudotsuga menziesii, assembly GCA_001517045.1. Lineage (NCBI taxonomy): Eukaryota > Viridiplantae > Streptophyta > Pinopsida > Pinales > Pinaceae > Pseudotsuga > Pseudotsuga menziesii. Next base: position 47,893 of record LPNX010199711.1, on the reverse strand, counting down.
ACTTAGTTGCAATTTCTTTTTAAAATGTTGAAAATATATCTATTTTGAATATTTAAAAAAATATCTTATTAGTTTTATCTTGAGGTAAATTTTAACTAATATCATTGGTTATTCGAGGTGTGGTCATTATAATGAAATTTTATCGTCAAATTTAATCATGCACCAAGGCATGTCGAAGAAGAAACATCACAATTGTAATATACAAAAATTGACATTTATCAAAGGAAAAATACGAACAAAGAAGAAAAATAAGAAATTTAACTATTTTCAAATGTTAAAATTGTTTTTTTCCTTCAAAGGAAGATCCAAATCTTGTATTTCAACCCCAAATGTAGTATTGTATGATGATGGTTGGATCTTCATATACCCATCTACGCTTATATTTGAGGGGTCCTCTTACACCCACTCTATATGTCAGCTACAATTGCCTCTCTATTGAGTTGGGTATTCCCACTCCAATGCCAAATGTTCAACAGAGAACACACTTTTTTCCATTTAATTTGACTTTCCGTTGAATTACTTTAGCAACATACCATCATAATTGTTTTCAAAGTTTCTTCAACTTCAAGGAAGTGGAACCTATTAAATATAAAAAAATTCAATGGAACCTAATACTACTGGATTCAACATAAAATATATTTTTCATCCATACAATCTTTCTCTAATTTCATTATGATTTCTTAATGTTAATTAATTTATTTCTAAAACGTATATATAAATATTTTTAGTCTTGACACAAATGAAAATTCAATATCTCCAAAATACACAATTAAAGAAATTGGAAATTTCCTATGCATAAACTTGGATTTTCCAGTTCAACTAAGTATTTTTAGATTTTTTTGTATTTAGTTGGAATGAAGGGAAAATGTGGAGTTCCCCCAAAAGTGTTGATTTTACACAACATTTTTCAATTTCTCCTATTACACCTTATAATTATATGAAGTTTTACATTATGATTTTCATCATATTGTCGGATTGGTAGTCGATACCTTTAAATCATTGGATGGACTTGGGGGTATAGACATCTTCATGGAACCTCTTGTCTTTTTGGAATTCTTGATGGATATTAATTGGGGATATTGCTTCAACCACATATCATGCATCTTCATCTTGTTATAGGCACTTTTCTGTGGTTTACCATCGTTGGGAATATCATCTTATAATTCTCGTTGCTCATGATGTTCTAGTTCCATTCACTTGTTTTTGCATGGTGGGTTCATGTATTGATCTTAGTTGTTTATGTCCTCATTCGTGTACTTTCCTAATGCGTTTCCTTGATATCACTCATTTTCATCATATTTCCTTCATTATATGTAGGTAATTTTCTTATTTTATTACAATTTTTATTTCTACCTAGGCATAACCCATATCACATTTACATTCCATCACATCCTCATTCCTAGAATGTGCATGAGTCATTTAATCCATATTCATATAATTTTCCCTTTAATTTGTCATATTTCATTATTTTAGCTTTTCCATGTGTGAACATGCCAAAGTGTTTGGGATATTTTTATTGTTGATTAATTCAACTCAAACCTTAGGTTGAGCACTATAATATAGGCCTATTAATTTCCATGTGTTTCATTAGGGAATACAAGTTTTGGTCCCCTATGGTGCAACACTTAAGGGTAGCACTCCCCTTTGTCACACATGTTGCAATCTCAACCACCTTCTCAACATATATATATATATATATATATATATTGATATTGCAAGCTCAACCACCTCCTCAACATGTGTACCAAGAGATAAGGAGGTCCCAAAAGATGCCCAAGAAATTTAACCTCCTTATCTCTTGGCACACATGTTGAGAAGGTGGTTAAGCTTGCACTCATTTCGAGGGGTTATGCACGTATATTACTTATTTTTACCATTTTCATATAATCACATTCATTCATTCACCTAACCATATCCATGTATCCGCTTACATTTCCATTATTATCTTTTTGGCACAAACCTCTAGGGGTCCACTTGCATCTTTGACTAGTATTGTTCACACTTTGTTTCCACTTAATTTAAGGTTGTGACTAAGAACTAATGCACATGTTCCTATGTATTGCTATTTTGAGATGGCGGTTGAGCCTTCGAGAACATGTGTGCTATTTTTGGAGGTTGTTGCATAACTACTACAATATTTTATCACTTCTTTGACTTGACATGGATTTAGTTAGAAAAGATGCTCTTTTATTGTAAGAGAAAATTAGCTCACTTTACATAAAGGATCTTTCTCTCCATTTCATTTGTGATTGGTGAGTAGGGAAATAGAGAATTGAGGAGTGAAGCGAAGAATTAGAGTATGACCTTGTAGATGAGGATGGTGTGACTTTGTGTATCAATTGGTTGAAGGCTAATGAAGACGCAAGGTATTAATGTCTTATCGTATGGTTATATGTTTATGTTTCTCATTTTTATTGTTAATTATTTGTAAGGACCTCTTGTTATTTCACTTGTTTTCTTTTTGGAATAGTCAATATGGGGAGAGGTTCTCCCTCTTAATCTATTTGTTGTTATAATTCTATTTTATTTTCCTTCTTATAACACAATAGTTAATAAAATGGATTATTAATTCACCCTAATATAATAGCATCTTTATATAGTTTAATGAGTGGAAAATATATCCCTCCAAAAGTTAATTTCGTATTTAATTTTTAGCAAACATCTTAAGGTCCAAAGCATCAAATTAGTTCTTTTAATCTTAGGTTCTCAAGTAAATTATGGAGGTTTCAAACTAGTCCTTTCATTTAAGTAGTTTGATTGTGGCATGCTAGTCCTTTACACCTCATAAGCCTACTTTGAGTGTTAATTGTGACACACTAGTCCTTTCATTTATACAATGTATTATGACTCCAATATCCCTTAAGTTGATAGGG
>LPNX010199711.1:15162-44978 GCA_001517045.1 Pseudotsuga menziesii | reverse complement strand
TATATATATATATATATATATATATCCAAGGAAAAAAATCTCTGTATTCTCAATGAATAAACATGAACTACCCTCTAGGAGCATACATAAAGTGCATCAAAATCGCCTCAAATTGTCTTTCATTGTAGCTTTTCTTGTCAAGTATCTTACAATACTGTTAGCTTGCTTCTTAGCTCATAAGATAACATATTGATTCACCAATTGATTATTTACAAATTCTTTCACCTCCATTAAACCTAGAGGGAGAGTTAGAGCCAATTTTGACAGCTTGTCTTCTTCGTCATTTAATTCTCTATAAATATGATGAAAAGAAATTGACTCAAAGGCTGCAATTCGTTCTCTTATTGCTCTCAGCAAATGTTGTAGGTGTGGAGTGTTTATCTGTAAATTTCCATTTTCCCAATCAATAGTCATCTTGGAGTCCCCATAAAGCTGTAGATTTTGGACCTGCTTTTCTGATGCCACTCGGAGGACTGACCAAAGAGCTGATAATTCTTCCTTATTATTTGTGCCATGTCCTGAACGAAGGTTATCACTATTTTTGTTTCCTCATTAAGAGATAAGATACCTCCAGCACCTCCCAAAGGAGGTTCCCCTTGACTTGCTCCATCAAAAAAACCCCATGGACTGTTTCTGCCTATGACTGGTGCTTTAAGCACTCTTCTTGGTTTTTGAATAGGTGTCGTTTGATGTTCCAATACCTTCTGCAAAAGCACATTAACTGTTATTTCTGTGGGAGACCATGTGTTTTTGAATATATATATATTTCTTGTTTCCCATATAGTGGAAATAAAAAGTGTTGGCAACGCTTCGTGGTTACATACCCTTTCATTGCTCCACCATTTTTTCATTATGTGCTCAAAAGACTTGTCCTCATCTGGAGTTGTGGAAGGGTCCAACTTGTTGGTGACTTGTTTCCACATTGTTCCTGCATACGTGCAATCGAAAAAGACATGAGAGTTTGTTTCACCTTCAGCTTTGCACAGTAAGCAAAAACTAGGCCCATTGAAGCCTCGTTTGAGTAGAGCTTCCCAAGTCAATAGCTTATTGTTCAAGGCCAACCAAAGTGTTAAAATTGCTTTAAGGGGAGCCTAAATTTTCCAAATTTTTTACCACCAGCAGCAATCTGTTAACTGCTGCTCCAAATGTATTGTTGCATCGTATCCCAGTTTGGCTGAGAATTTACCATCCTTGTTATTCCACGTCCATATTAGTTTGTCCTTCTCCTCTCCTATGTGTGTGTGTGTGTTCATTTAGATTGTCGTGGCATTTTTTCCACAAACAAAACTCAAATATATCAAAAAAACTAGAGTTACACCTTGACATGAGTCATTGTCCATTAAAAACATAATACCAATCAAATGGTGAATTAAACTATTAAATGTAGAAAAAAAATCATAATAATAATGATTATAAAACTAACAAAATTCTCTACAAGTTATCAATTTTTTGTAACCTAAGATTTCAAATATCAACATAAATTTTGAAATTAAAAAATCTATGAAAAATAGTATTTTACTTTGTCAAAAAAATCAAGAAAAATAATAACTAAATTGATATTTTCACCCACTAAATTGTTTCAAGTAAGTTATGAAAAATATATTAAAAAGATAATTTAATTTTCAAAATAAATGAAGAATGAATTTGTTCTCTTCAAATTTGTATTTTACGTCCAAATCTATGATCTTGAATATGCATTTTTATGTAATATTTATAACCTTGTAATACAAAATCTTGATGGGGTATTTAATAGATTGTATTAAGCAATGGATCAATGCAAAGCCTCTTGAATGATCAAGTAAAGTTGATAATGTCAATGTATATACCCATGAAAATGGGGTAAAGTTGATAATGTGAATGTATTATACCCATGAAATTTTTCATGGGGTATAAGTTGATAATGTGATTGTATATACTCATGAAAATGGGGTAAAGTTGATAATGTGAATGTATTATACTTATGATTTTCGTTATTGTAGACTTCAATGAAGGTCAAAGTATAAATAAAAGTTCATATTATTTTACTACAAATTGTATAATAATTAATGTGAATGCATTATACTTATGATTTTCATTATTGTAGACTTCAATGAAAGTCAGAGTATAAATAAAAGTTTATATTATTATATTACAAATGGTATAATAATTGTCTTTGTAGAATCTTTATGGTATTTTTACAACTATTGTATTATTATATATTATTTAGAGCCCCAAGGGTTAGCTCAATTGGTAAGACGTGCGCACACTCTCTCGGTAAGGGGAGAGGTCACAGGTTCGAGCCTTGAGTCCTTCGGGGTTAGGCCATCTGTGAGGATGGCCGGCGGTTTACCACCTCTACCATCCACTAATGTGGGAAGTATTGCTAGGTTTTCCGTGGAGATTTCCTCTGAAAAAATTATATATTATTTAGATTCTATATAGTGTATTTTCTCATTTACTCCATTAATGTCATTATGATTATTTTTACGTGTTGTTTCCTTAAAAATTATTAATTGTATTATTATATATAATTTAGATTCTAATGTCATTATGATTATTTTTATGTGTTGTTTCCTTAAAAATTATTAATGCGGGAGTAGATACTACACAACAATATCAATATGTCATTTAATCCTTCACTAATATTAAACCAATTATTATATGTGCATGTACATCCAATAAACCAAAGAAAGTAGGAAATATAGACTTTTCAACAACAAAGGAAATACTTTTGAAAAATTCTCTTTTATATTATATTATATTTTCAAATTTGTAAATACATCAATTCTAGAATATATAGTTATCATATTCATAGTTTAAAACTAATGAATTTGTAAACAATGGCTTTATGGTTTGGTGAAAGTAAGATGGTGTTATTGAAGGAATGAAGTTTTTTTCCATTTCTTATACTTTGAGGATCAGTTTTCTACTTCATTGTCCATTTATATAGGATTTGTAATCAACCCTTTTGCTTGATAAAATAGGAGCCGCCAAGGTATCAAGATATTTCTTTATCTATCGGATGTACTCGGCCATATCTACAGCTCCCATATGAGTTGTAGACACATAAGGCATTCCAAATTATGTATTCAAATGCATCGTTGTCATTAATCCCTCTTCATGATAAGGAATTCAACAAAAGGGTATATGTAGCCGAAACCAACACAAGTAGGTAGGTAGAGAATACCTTAGTTGGCGAGACAACTCTCTCTAAGAAACTTGAAAAAATAGCCTCGTTGCAAGGTTCACTACAAGAATGGTGATAAGATGTATATTCTGCACTTTTTGGAAGCTATCTAGCATTGGGTATATTGGGATTTTGACATATTCTATGGTGAACGTATGAGAAAAATTTGGTTACTTTTTCCAAAAATATTTGGAATTCATTTATTCCTCTCAAGAGTAGCTTGTTTTGGATTTGGATCCTGTTATCCATCCCAGAGCCTTGAGCATTGTACAGGGACCTGTTGTAGGAGTAGTGCATTACCTTCTGGGTGGTATCATCATAACATGGGCATTCTTCCTAGGCCTTGGAAGCTAATCCTCTCGATGGTATGGTAGTAGCATCTAAATGTGCAAATGTCAAATCCTATGGTTATTTTGATATAAATTATCATTAGATAAAGAATCCTATGGATGTCTACAACTCTATTTCTATCCTTTAGCACTTCCTTATGCTATGGAAAACTATTTTCCTTTTTATAGAAGCATATTTTACTAATAAGGTCAATGTGTGCACTCCATTACAACCTTCAATTCTCCTCATCCATAGATAACATATTTGTGTGTCAACACGTTCTAGTCAATATCTAAGTAAGTTTAGGTACTTTACATCATTTTCTCTTTTGGTTTAAGTATATTCTTTTAGTTTGTCTGCTTAAACCACCAACATTCAATGGAGAGACTGAGAAGGGGGAGGAAGCGGAATCCTGGTTTTCTGGGATGAAGAAGTACTTCCAAATTTATAACTATTCTAACCAATTAAAGGCTAGAATGGCTATCTACAATCTCTCAGGAAAGGCTGATATTTGGTGGCAGGACTTGAAGAGAGTGAAGGGAATAAAAGAGAAGAACGTAAATTGGAGTACCTTCAAGAGGTACTTTAAAAATAAATTTATGTCTGAGCAGTACTATGAAGAGAGAGAAAAAGAATTATCTGAGCTTAAATTAGGATCAATGACTATGAAAGATCTAAATAGCAAGTTTTTAAGCCTGCTTAGGTATGTGCCATACCTTGTAGATGAAAAACCAAAGGTACGGCGATTCCTCAGTTGTCTACATTATCATATTAAGGACAAGATTGAGTATGACAATCCAAAAACTCTAGAAGAAGCTATGAGGAAGGCCAACTTCTGTTATGAACAGAATCGGAAGAAGGAAAGCATGGCCAACTGGAAGGCCATGAAGAATAACAACCATTATGATCAAAAGAAAAAAGAATTTGTGTCCGATAGGAATTCTAAAAACAATAAGGACAAAAATTTTGCTAACAAGAATTTCCAAGGGAATAAGAATAATTCACCAAGCCATCAGAACAATTCAAAGGGTAAAGAAATTGCTAATAACCATGGTATTTACACCAAGAACTTTGAACGCAAAGAACCTATAAAGTGCTGGGAGTGTAATGGCCCACATTATGCCTCAGTCTGTCCTAATCAGAAAAAGATTGTTAGTAATATTCATACCATACAGGAGGAAATGACTATTGGAGATTTAGCGAGGACTATGCCCAGAATCAACGCAGCCTTTGAGAATCGACAAGCAAAATATCAAACTTCCATGGTGGAAGTAGAAGGTATGATAAACCAAACCCCTATAGCTATTTTAATTGATCCAGGAGCTAGTCTCAGTTATATTTCACCTAAAATGGTGGAAAAATGTAAGTTGCCTGTTGAAAATTTTGAAAATTCTTGGTTGGTTCAGTTAGCCACTGGTGCTAAAAGGAAGGTAACTTGTTTTGTAAAAGAATGTGCAGTAGTTATGGATCAATTTGAAACTGTTGTGAAGCTTAATGTATTACCTCTTGGTTCTTATGACTTACTCATTGGTATGGATTGGTTAGAACAACATAGGGTAATTTTAAGTTGTTATGATAAAACCTTTACGTGTATAAACAATGATGGAAAACCAATAAGTGTAAAGGGGACCCCTAGAAAAACAACCATAAGGCAGATTTCTGCTCTGCAGCTTAAGAGAGCTATTAGGAAGGGTTGTAAAGATTATGCAGTAACAATAATTGATGAGGAGAATCTAAATAAAACAAACTAACTAAAATTGGAGGACATACCATTTTTAAGAGAGTATACTGATGTATTTCTGGAAGAAATTCAGGGATTACCTCTGAAAAGGTGACTAGACTTTACCATTGAGCTGGTACCTGGTGTAGTACCCATCTCAAAGGCCCCTTATCGAATGAACATACTTGAACTTAATTAATTAAAGTCACAATTAAAAGAAATTATTGATAAAAAGTATATTCAACCTAGTGTGTCTCCCTGGGGGGCACCTGTCATCTTCGTTAAGAAAAAGGACGGAACCATGCGACTATGCATAGATTACCGTCAGTTGAATAAGATGACTATCAAAAATGGATACCCGTTGCCTCACATAGATGATCTGTTTGATCAACTACGTGGATCCACGGTGTTTTCGAAAATTGATTTAAGGTCTGGATATCATCAAGTTAGGATTAAAGATGAAGACATCTTTAAAACAGCCTTTAGAACTCGATATGGCCATTACGAGTTTGTTGTCATGCCATTCGGGCTTACTAATGCCCCAGTTGTTTTTATGTGTTTAATGAACAACGTTATGCATAAGTATCTAGATAAGTTTGTAGTCGTGTTTATCGACGATATATTAATCTATTCAAAAACTGAAGAAGAACATAAAGAACATTTAAAAATTGTTTTGCAAGAGCTACGAGATCATCAACTCTTTGCAAAGTTTAGTAAATGTGATTTCTTCAAAGATAAGATTCAGCACTTAGGACATGTGGTGACTAAGGAAGGGATTTCAATAGATCCTGAAAAGATAAAGGTGATCGAAGATTGGTCGGTTCCTAAGGATTAACTGATGTTCAATCCTTCATGGGAATTACCGGAGGTTCATTGAATATTTTTCGAGAATCGCAAATCCGATAACTTCTTTGCAGAAAAAAAAAGGAAAGAAATTTGATTGGAACCAGAAATGCGAGGAAAGATTTAAAAAGTTAAAAACTTTATTAACCAACGCACCTATTTTAAGAATAGCTAATCCAAATAAAGAATTTGTAGTGTGCACTAACGCCTGCAATGATGGTTTAGGTGGTGTTCTAACTCAAGAAGGGCATGTTATTGCCTATGAGTCTAGGAAATTAAAAATTCATGAAAAGAATTATGCAACTTATGATCTGGAATTAGTTGTTGTTATACATGCTCTAAAGATGTGGCATCATCACCTAATTGGTAGAAAATTTATTTTAATGACTGATAATAAAGGACTAAAGTATATGTTAGATCATCCCAATCTAAATGCCAGACAAGCTAGGTGGCTAGCTTTCCTAAGTGAGTATGACTTCGAAATTCAGCACATTAAAGGTAAAGAAATAAAGTTGTTGATGCATTAAGAAGGAATGCAAGGCTGAACTTCACAGCAATTATCAGCACTTATACAACAGATCTGGATGAACAGCTTAAAGTGGGGATAGAACAAGATGAAATTTACCAAAACTTACAAGCTAAAGCGAAAGAAAATCCAATAGAAAGCTTAAGTAAAGGGTACAATTTGAATGAAAAAGGATTTTTACTGTCTAAAGACAGAATGTATGTACCTAATGTACCTAAAGTTAAGTTATTAATTTTAGATGAAATCCATAAAACTCCATACTCAAGTCATCCAGGCTATCAAAAGACAATAAATATGTTAAGAAAAGAATATTTTTGGCCAAACATGAAGACTGAACTAGAAGAGTATATCGCTAGGTGTTTTGAATGTCGGCATGTGAAAACTAAACATCAACACCCAGCTGGATTACTTCAGCCATTGCCCATTCCTAGCTGGAAATGGGAGATAATTAGTCTCGATTTTGTTACTGGACTGCCTAAAAATCAGAATTTAAATGATTCTATCATGGTAGTGGTCGATAAGTTAAGTAAAGCAGCTCACTTTATACCTGTTAAAACTACGTATAAAGCTGCAAACATAGCTGATATCTTTCTAAAACAAATTTTTTGACTGCATGGAATACCGAAAGTTATAATCTCAGATAGAGATCCTAAATTTACAGGTAACTTTTGGAAATCTATGTTTAAAGGATTAAACACTACATTAAATTTTAGTACTTCATTCCATCCTCAAACATATGGATAGACTGAAAGAGTAAACCAAGTACTGGAAGATTTATTAAGAATGTATGTGAAAGACCAGCCAGGTAAATGGGAGGATTATTTGCATCTAGTAGAATTTGCTTATAATAATAATTATCAAGCATCAGCCAGATTTAGTCCTTTTAAAATCTTATATGGAAGGAAATGTAATATTCCTATCTCCTGGAGTAATCCGGTGGATAGATTAGGATTAGGTCCTGAAATATTAATGGAAATGGAAGAAATTGTAAAGCAGGTACAAGGTAATCTAAAAGTTGCACAGGATCAACAGAAAAGTCAAGCAAACCTTAAAAGAACTCCAAAGGAGTTTCAGGTAGGTGAACATGTGTTCATCAAGGTGAGGCCCAAAAAGAGCTCTCTGAGATTGGGAAGTTGTGCAAAAATAGCACCTCGTTACTGTGATCCATTTGAAATATTGTCCAGGATTGAACAATTAGCTTATCAATTAGCATTACCACCAAATTTAAGAGTACATAATGTCTTTCACATATCTGTATTAAAGAAATATGTTCATGATGCTACTCATGTTGTTAACTGGAATGATGTACAGGTGGAACCAAAAGGATATTTTTTGGTGGAACCAGACTGTATCCTCAGGCGGAGGGAGATCACACTTCGGAACCGCACCATTGGTCAGGTGAAGGTGCAATGGAAGCACCTTAGTCCAGAGGAAGCCACCTAGGAATTGGAAAGTAATATGCGAGATGCATATCCAATTCTGTTCCAGGGGAATTCTGAGGACGAAGAATAAATAACATCGAGGACGATGTTATGCTCTAAGGGGGTGTGTATGTCACATGCCCCAATTTTGCAAAAAAAAATCAATTTGATATTATCGGTTATTATTTGAGAACAATATGTTAAATTTTATGCTAAGTTGTAATTGATGACTCAGCAGAGTCAAGGATATTTAATGTAATTCTGAATATTTTAATTATAAATAAATAAAGGAGGCCCACAACAGCTTAGGAGAGTTGTTAAAAGAGTGTTTACTGGTCAAATTGGTGGAGGAGACTGGGGGGGAGCAAACTGACATGTGGCAGCATCCTCAAACCACTTCCAACTGTTGTAGGTGGAAACCTCCCTACATTTGGGGTCATGATTCCCCAAGAAAGTGGAATCAGAGCAGGTGGCTCAATTAATGAAAACTGACCCAAAAGACCTAGGCAATCTTTATAAAACTTTCCATTGAAGAGAGCTAAGGTTGCTCATTCTAGAGAAGTGATCATTCAGGTTGAATGAATGTACTTCAGAGAAATTCAATGGAAGGGAGACTAGAAACTGTTTGAGGGGTTAACTGCTGATTGATCTAGTGTAGCTTTGAAGCTGAAAGATATTATGGCTGAGTGCAGGGTGTTACTGAGATATTGGGACTAAGTCTACTGTTTTCATTCTCCACCAGTTCTCAGCCAAGAAGACCGAGAACAGGCTCGGGGGTCCTGAGGAAGCGTTGTTTGAGCGCTCTCCAGGAGTTTAGTAGGGAGGAACAACCTCCTAACGTTGTTGTCGTCTATCCTAATCAGGTTCTACATTATTTTGTTTTAATGTGTGAGAATGGAAAATAATTTCTAGTCTGTGTTTTTCCACACCTGGAAGGACCAAGCCGTACTCCAGCACAGATAGAATATTTACAGTAGATGAAAGAAAATGTTAAGAGATTGAATATAATAGTTATGGTTCTGCATTTTGTAGTTAATAGAGTAATTTAGTTCAGTGTGTAGGTTATTATTAAAAGAACGGTGATCTGGTTATTTATGTTCATTGTTTTAACAAGCTTATTTATGTAAACCTATTGGAAAAGAAATAGCAGTATTTTAGCACAGGTAGAACGTTTGAGAAGATAAGAGAATATCATAATAGATAAGATTGTGTATTTACAGACAGTAGAGTAATTTTATTCAAGTTAAAATATTATGGAGGTTAAACTGTGTTATGATATGTTTATATTTCTCTATTTTCACTTAGTAACTGAATGAATTGTAGCAGAAAAATCACATTAGAGTCACAATGTTTACATACAGTTAAGTAAAGAAATAAGCTACTAATCATATAGTTTATTTTCTAACAATATCAACTAATCTAAGACTAATAATTACTATAAACTAAATAGGGTTATATTAAAAGTACTCAAATTATAAAGAGTAAACTAAGTTACAGAGTCTATGCTATATCTTTTCAAGGAACTCTGAGTAAATTCTACCTGTCAATTTAGTAAACAAAACAATGAGAATATGATTAATAACTAATATAAAACTAAATATTTACCTATGTAAAAATTGTTTTATAATTATCAGACAGGCTTATACCTGTAAAGGTAAAACTTCAGGGTCGAAACCCTAAACCAATTTATTTAATCTTTATAAATAAAAATATTTAAGCTACAATCCATTTACTTGGATTATTATATCAATAAACAATTAAACTACTATAGACTGGTTACAGTCCTTCCTAAAAATATATGTACAGATACAACTTTAAAAAAACACAACACACCTGTAATAATAATATAACCGAATTTACAAGTAGCAAAATCCTATTAGTAATGAATTGAAGAATTTATTTAGACAAGGGTTTCATTTCAGGGAAAACCCTAGTTTGTATTTTCCGAACTGGTAGGTTAACATTATAAATTACACACTATAACTAGGTTACAGTCTTAAATAATAACAATAATCTATTTACAAAAGATATCAGAAAGTAATAATCCTCATTTAACAGTCGATTAGGGAAAACCCTAACATACACAGAGTCACAATATACAATATTACTGCAAAACGAGATTGAGCTCGAAGAAAATCATTCTTAAAACCAATGTATTACATTGAAAGGCCGTAAGGCTGAAAATTTTAACTAATTACAACACCTAGCTCAAGGCCGGGACTACCCAACAACGTAGCGAGGGTTTGTAAACAAAATAGAACCAACAACTTTTAAAAAAAAGAAAACCATATATCTAATGGAGAAACTGGACAAGCTTCCAAGCTCGCAGTTTCACCATCGACAACCCTATTACAAGCAGGGTAAGAACCCATCCGTTGAAACCGGGGCTTACCGAATTGGAGCCACGAGTCCTCGGAGCCATCCAGCATTATCTTCATCACTGGTTGTAAGAGTTGTCACAAGTTCCTGCAAGGAGAGCACGATACTGTGCGTTATTTTACAAAAACTCAATATCTATTATAAACCTAACCGTAAAAATAACTTTACTGTGAGTCTTTCATTATGGAAAGAAAAACCAAACTTTTTACCTTTAATAAAATAGTATCGAACAGTCTAGCGAAGAGACTATCACCAACTGCAAATTGCACTTACAAAATCTCCAAACCCTACGACATTGATGGAGCACAACCAGCAGCAACGAAGCATTAGCTTCTCACAGCAGTGACAGGCCACAGGATGGCAAGATGAGTTAAGGACACGCCGCAAGCCAACTGCATACAAAACCAGTAACATCTCGCATAGTAAAACCCATGGCTAATAAGGTTGACAACAAGACCGAACACAAGAGACTACAACAACTTTAAAACCAGAGTTTGGAGCAAGCTAGTACAGGAAGAACCCTCACGGCCGCCATGAAACTTTGCAGAGCAGCCCGAAGGCTAGCGTGAACTTCGGAGGGAGAATGACAAAGCGATTAGGGTTGCAAGAGTTTTATATTGCCCATACATGGACAGGAGGTGACCATGTGCCCTCGAATATTTCTAACCATGCAAGGGTCGATTCCAAAGTCCACCTACAATTCAATCATCCAAATTATTAAAATAATGGTTTTCATCAATATTTGTGTGAACTATGATGTATGCAGATACATATCACATCAATATTAATATATAATCTTTATCATAATGTTTGATAGCTTCGATTTTTGCGTTTGGTTAAACAGTAATTCTTAAACGTTGACCCTAGTGAAAGGTGGTAACTACTTGATATTATGGAAAATTACGAAGTCGATCTTGTTTAGAACCTTTCTAACTACAAATAGATTTATATACTTGTAAAACAATGTTGAGTATGCATATATTATAATCCGAACTTATCACTTTTAAACCAACAGCTTGGGTGGTTATAATATATGGAGTTGAATAGCATAGTAAAAGAGTATAAACATGACTTTTACAAAGTTCAACTTTGGTTTAGACTTTCATAGACACTAGTTGCTTCTCGATCTGTCAATACTAGTAAAATACCATAATTATTTATATTGGACAAGATAGTTTGAGATTGTTCAAGATAACTTGTACTTAGCATAGGGTAGAATTTTGATCATAGTAGAAATATCTACCATAATAGCTACCATAGACATTAACCTAATATAAGAGAGGCATTATGGTAATAATAAATTACAATGGAATAACCATGCTCAAGTCTATAATCATTGGAACGACACTGATTGACTTAGACTTAGGAAGTAAGGGCAAATAGTATTCCATCTTGAAACGATGAATATATTTTTTTTTACAATAATCAAGCTTATAATGTCAAGGAGATTTACAGGCAGTAAGATTCCCTACAGAATGCAAATAACGATCAATTTGGTACTTTAGTAAATAATACGATAATGTATGTGATTACATTAGTACATGCAGTACAATGTTAATGTAAGTAAGGAAGTTGATAACTTGTTAGTGAGCAACTGGTTTTTACATACAAGTAACAGGTTGATAACTTCCATAGCTAGTAAGTTAAAAATAAAAATCGAAACATATATTCTATTGAGAATATTTACTATCAGTATTGATAGAAGCTCTTCCATGAATAAAAACAAATAGTACGACTAAATATAACATTTGCAAGTTAAGCATGTTAAAATAGAAGTGATTGTATGACAAAGATTACGAGCTTAGAGTTCATAGTAAGTATTTTTGGTGACGCTAAGCTTAATAAAGAAAGGAACCTGTATATCGGAACTCTGCTTACAAGAAAAACTAGAAAAGATAAATTACTTTACCTCATTGAAGTTCCTTGAGAATGATCAGCTTATTTTACTAGCATATTATTTTGCAAAACAGAAACACTTCTTGCTACTTTATAAATTTAAAACATCTACTTGTTCGACCGTACCTGTGAACCTGTAAGAACCAGTAATCTGCCTGCATTAGCATAAATGCTAAGTAAGCCCAAGATTCAAAGTTAGATTCCACCTACTTGCCATAAAGTAGACTCTTTAGTAAACAGAAAGAAAACAGTATGCAAGTAAATCTTATTTATGTTACAAAAATAAGTTGCATTATTAAAAACGTATAATACTAATCGTTGGACTATTTCATTTTCCGCTAACCATTAGCTGTTAGTAAACTACTTATTCAGCATTTTATGTTATCTTAAAAAATTTTAATTTTTGTGAAAATTTTGGGTTTTGACAAAATGTTATGTTATGAAACTACCCACATGGTAAAAATTGTCATTTGAGAAGAAATCATCATTTTAACACTTTTTCTTATACCGATTCCAGCAAATACATGGTGATTTGAATGCTCTGTACTACATGCCAAGGTCTTAGCAATTTGATATGGTGAAGTGGAATTCATTGATTCAGTGTGGCCTAATTCCATTTTGCATGTGTGGTTATCCATCAAATTCAATTTATTGAATACGCATTATGAATTGAGTTGACACTCAAGTCACAAATCCCTACTACTTAATGATCATTATGTTCCATGGATCTTAACGTATTGGGTAATTTATCCACACATGTGGATGTCACATATGCCAGTGGATATCCTTATTTCACACCTCCTCATTATCCATAGAAGGTAGGAGAGAAATATTCATCCTGTGACAGAGCCTTTAAGGCTCCTACCAGGCTACCCGCACGGGGGCTTACTGCTCATACACATACCCCATGCCCCATCAAGCATGTGATATTGGATATCGTGCACCATACCCCATCGCATTGAACATCCATGTGATATTGGTTACCATGCACCATACCCCATCTCATTGAACATCCATGCTCCATGTCGGATGAGGCATGCAACATATCCCATCGCGGTGAACGTTCGACAAGCCGGAACCGAGGGGATGGATCCCTCCAATGGCACTCTTATTCGTTCTGTCACACAATGGGTCCCACTCCCGTTATGTTTTTCCCAAAGCGATCTCGCCCCATGCACGCCCCATCTCTAAGTTGTCCATCAACCTGGTGCCACCCACCTCCATCAATGCAGATTTTGGAATATCGACGGTAAGCTCCTCCATTGCCCCTATTCACAGTTCGCTCTCCATTTGTTGAGTGCCCAGTCCCTTGGTCTAGGTCTTTCTTCTGCCTCCAAATAGTTCAATTTTTCTCAAATATCTATGTGTAGGCCAACCCATAATACTCCAGTTTCAACCTTACAGGTATTTCATTGATGCCTGCATTTTTTGTTTTATTCGTTTTGATCGATTTGCAGAGCTATTTAGGGAAAGCTAAAATTGGTGTTAGAGATTTATGGTGGTTCTCCTTGGAGCTTAGTGTTTTGATGTTACTATAAAATCATGCCTAGTTTTGGCTCTGGATGAAACGAAATATCAAGTTCTAATAATTTGTAAGGAAACTTTGAATAAGCAACATACGGTTTTATTCTTCTCTTTCTTGTTATAGTTTTCGTCTATTGTGGGATTTGTGGATCTTTAAATGGCTATGGATCGGTGTCTGATATCATTGAGAACCCTAAGAGTATCAATATTTTATCATTTCCTCACCATAACTCTGAAGGCCATCCATGCTATAACCAAGTTCTCGATAGCCACTATAGTTAGTTCAACGGTACCCAAATTCCCAGCAAAGGCCTGAATGATAGCTCCCAACAAATTATGTTGAAAATCATAGGGACTAAAATAGCCATTCATCTCTTTGGATTATATCCATCTTTCTCGATCCAGTTGCTTGTGATTCATTATTAAATGGGAATCTAGAGAAATATCATTATGTCTGCTCTGAATCAAATGCACGTCCCTTATCTCTCCACCATCTTCCTGCTCTAACTCTTCTACGCATACATTTGCAGGGAGGATAATAGTGGATCGATCCTCAACCAACCATGTAGGAGATTGGTCCATAAATTTTAAACCTTACACTTTTAATTATCATTATGTAAATGTGTTTTATATATTATTATAGATTTATTTTAATTGGGGATCTGCAAACATTGAAAAAATTTCTACAACTCAAAGGATTTGATCCCTTTCATGGTTGATAGCTTTTCTAGCTCTAGATTTAAGAATGGCTACACCAAATTATTTTCAATGTTGTTTGTATAGGGATTTGAAGAATGGCCAAGTCAGAGACTATCAATGAGTTGGAGGTCGAAGACCCAGAGGATATGATGGAATTTTCAGCAGAAGAATTGACATGGGAAGATGTTTGGGGGGACCAAGTCACAGTTATTCCATATTGTCGACTTGAGGACTTTATAAGTGGGGAGCAATCTAGGGAAGGTGCACCTACTCAATTTGTTGTTAAAACTAGAAGAAGTATAAAAGAGGAGGATATCAAAGAGGCTAAATTTGGAACATATCTAAAGTATTTTATGTGAGTCTCTATACATTTTTTCCCATATATGCATAATATTTTGATTTAAAGTTCAATATTTCAAATATGCATAAATGTTTTATATGATTTGTTTTAAATTCTTCATGTATAGTTATTGGTATGCATATGGTCCGCAATCCGCACAGACCATTACTATGAATGTAGTAGAACAACCCAAAAAAAATGCCATCCATGTGAAAGTATTAAAGTTGGTTTCCAATGTCACTTCATTGTGTGATGACTTTATCTTAGACCAAATGGCATTGTTATAATATACATTGAATGTAGGGATATTGATAAAGACAATGTTGGTTGTCATGGAAAAGATGCAATAGGCAAGCCTCAAAATTTCAACTATGCACCACATTTAACTGAGGATATATGAGCTAGTGTCCAAGATTTGATTCAAAATGGTTTTAATGTTACAATGATACGGGACCGGCTCACCTTTGATGCGAAGCATAGATCTAGTGAGTTGTTCACAGGGGTATCTCGAGATGCATTTATGACAAGACAAGATATATTAAACATTTACAATGATACGAAAAGGAAAGAATATGTGAAGGATGAAAGTGATCTGAAGAGTGTGGAATGTTGGTTCAATGAGTGCCCCAAAAGCTTTTTTTCTACCAAAAATAGGATGTTGCTCAAAACATCCCTTTTATCATAGGCATACAAAAAAGGTGGATGCGGTCGATGATGGTTAAACACTCACACAACAATATCATATCAATGGACTCCACCTTCAGCACAAACAAGTATGGGTTGAGTACATATTTCTCATAAATTCTATTCATTTCATTTCTTGTATTATATATACTTATGATCATGTATTGTTTGTAATGCAGTATCAACTCTACACTTTAATGGTTTTCGTCGAACATCGCCATGGGATTCCAGTAGCATGGGTGATTTCATCACGTAATACTACAAATGATATTTGTAGATGGATTTTGTCATTATTTTCAATCAGAATAAAATATCGTCCCGATTGGGATGTCCAAGCTTCAATCACAGATGATGTTGCAGCTGAAATTGGGGCATTAAGGTGACGTGTTTATTTTTTCAAAGATATATGAAACAATAGTGTTTAAGTATATCATATTTTAATGATACATTATTTCAGTACTTGCACCAATTGTAGGATATCATTATGTGTAAGGCATGTCCGTCGAGCATGGTTGAAGAATGGTGGAAATAAAGTCAAAGGAAGGGAAAACAAAATCCGCATATTTCATGCCTTACGAGAAATTATGCACTCATGTCAAGATGATGGATCTTTACAACATGCAGTTGCAAGGTTTATTTGATGGATTCAGTGAACATAAGAGGTTTCTTGATGAATTCAGTGAACATAAGAGGTTTCTAGACTATTTTAGAACCACTTGGTTAGCCAACGATAACATATGGAAGTTTTTTTTAAGTTGATTTTTGTGACTACATTCTACGATGTCATAATTTTAGTTATTACCTCACATATAATGTATATATTTTTTTCTAGATATGTGGGAAAAAGCGTATAGAAATTTTCCACATTCCAATCAACACACAAATAATGCAATTGAATCTTACCATGGGTATATAAAACAACGGTACCTATGCAAGAAGAACAATGCATGCCATAGATGAGTTGATTGGCTAGTTTATGTGTTGTTGACTATGGCTGAATTATATTACATCCATATGCATGTTTTAAAAGAGGTTGGGTTTGTGCGACGTAGAAAATCTGAGAAACAATTGAATGCTTCTAAGTGCAGAGAAAACCGAATTCCAAATGAAGCCTTTGTGTGTTTGTTGATAAAAGTAAGAATGTGTATCGGGTTCGTATCCATAATAAAGATAGTTGTGACACTTGGCATAATGTCATCTATAAAGGGTCAACTCTACATTTTTGTAATTGTAATTGGGCCCTAAATGGAAATGTTTGTAAACATGTGTTGAAATTTGAGATGCTAGTGAGTAGCATTGTCTTAAGAGATAATACATTGTCAAATGTCTCTAATTCTATTGTCGAAATTCCTATAATTTTAGTTTATTTAAATGAAACACCTGTAAGGAGCTTAGAATCTAAAACAGAGCTTCCATTCTATTTTAATTCTCCTCCCAATATCAATTGTCACATTGAAACAAAAACCGGTTATATAGATAATTTCTCACATCACGTTGAATCAACCATTGTAACATCAGATAGTGCCTTACTTGAGGATGATGAAGTAAAAAAATTATTTCATCACTTCATGAAGAATTGAGGGGTTTATCATCCATAGTGCCTATTAATTTGAGCAGGAATATGTACTAAAGAACCTGGAATCCAATGCACACCAAGTGTACAATAAAATGTTTTTTAGTACTATAACTCCATCCAAGATCACTACCAAGAGATGACATAGTTTTTTTAGTCCAATCAATAAAAGAAGAAATGTAGTCATGATTTAAAATCAAGAAAAGATAAACCACGGTTTGAAAAGGTTGGACAATTTCATGCAAATAAAAGAAGCATGAATGAACATTTGGAATCAACTTCTTGGCAACAAAGAGATCTGGAGCATGCATGTGATGTGCACCATTTTGTTCTACACGATACTGGTATTTAAATTTGATAGTTTGTATTGTATTTACATGCAATACAATATATATACTTATCTTCAATGCAATTGAAAAAACATTAATTTTATATTGCTACAGCTGAAGGATCCACATCTAGCAATGTTAAAAGCTGCAGGGTTCGGTTATTTAATGATAATATTGTCGAGAGAAAATTTATGCTTCCAAATGGAGGAAAAACAGTGGTTCGTAAAAAAAATCATGATTGTCCCACATTATATGTGGACTGGTCATCATATACAACAATTAAATAACATCAAACATGTTTAAAATATGATGCAGGTACTTTTTCTAATGATCCAGACATACCAACCAATTCAGAGATTCCAATCTTTTAGTTAATTCCAAACTTGAACACATGATATCTTCTCATGGTAAATTACTTTAAAGTATTTGATATTGTAAAATATTTTGTTTGGATTAAGTTATACTATCATCCTTAATAGGCTTATACTACAATTTTAACTTGTTTTACCTAGATATGGTATATTTGTGGACAACATGTGACTTAGGACGAATACTTTAGCTAAAATAGTGTATTAGGTTGTAATTCTCTCAACTTATTATGTTCTTCCAATAGTTTTAAATACCATCAATGTGTGTGTGTGTGCGCGTGCACGCGTGCGCAACTAACTTGTTCCCATTTTATGCAGTTGGAGCATGCATTTCCTAAACAGTTCATACATACATTCTAGGATGGGCAGTTTGTAACCTGCCCCATCCCGCATTCAGTTGGTTGAATGAATTAAGCACATTCACTCATTCACCCATTTTTTATGGAGCAACCAAATGTACTAGGCTAGCGTATTTGCTCAGCTTCATGTTTCACTATTCTTTCCTTTTTAGAAATAGTTAGCAAATTGTTGAAGGTTTATTGAATCTGAACCGGAATTGGTTCATGAAAAAAATTGTATATATCTATGTGAGCCTACGAGGCATAAGTGTGTGTCCAATCAAGAAGAAATCAATCCAAGATAGCTGATCGTGTTAGTACCTAAGTGGTTCAGAACATAGGTTCTGTAACAAATTGTAAATATACCGGGTTCTTATGTTTGAATGGGAAAAGATAATTGTGCATTCTCTATGTAAATGGTAGGAATTCCGTTAAATTATCAATGGAAGGGAAATTTTCTATATATCTCCATATGTGAATGGATTTAGGTGTGATATGTGAATGAAAGTAATTTATGTGTGAATTATAGCTGAATAATTGTTTAAATATGGATATTTGTGTCTGGGAATAGAATAAAATTGAGAATGATGTTGATTGATCGATTCTTTGATCAATCAAATGTGAATTGGGATAGTTAGATAAATTTCATCATCTCTGCAAATGATTGTGTGCTTAAGTATGTGCAGGTATGGATCGTTGATATTACAATACACGCATATCAATGAATGAGACTGATTCTACAATAGAAATTTTCTCAAGATCTAATCATAAAGTCAACAATATGAGAATGAGCAAGAAGGAACAGTCAAGATCATAATTTTGGAAGATCGATAGTAGGGAAAGAATTCACAAAGAGAACGTGTGCGGGAGATAATAGGTCCACAAAGTAAAGCAAATTCCCACATTGATCACAGATCGAAGGATAGGGAAGAATCTGTAAGAGATCAACAGTCGAGAATGGGTTCCGCAAGGCCAAGGTAAGAGCTTGTTAAAGCGACGAAAAAAATAAATTGTGGAAGCAGTTCGAGAAAAAAAAAATTGAAATCTGACCTACAAACCGCAATTGCGGAAAGGTAGTTTGAGTTGCAGAAACATTGGGGTTGCGGAAGCAAGCTTGTAGAAAGGCTGATGCGGAAAGCAAACACTAGTGACAACTAGTAACAACTAAATTCACAATTCAAAAGGATTTTGCAGTATTGTAGATATTCATAGCAATTATGTGCATCGTCCTTTCAAGGAAACACTACTCACAACTAAATTAAAAATTTTGTATTGTTTGCAAATTGTTTTTATACATGTGCGCTTATTTTCTCGTAAATGATCAATTACATGTTTTTGTTGAGTTCAAAGTCTATATGTCAAATGTAGTGAAATAAAGAATCTGGTGAAGTCATGTTGAGGATCTTTGGATGGATAATGAAGGTGAATTCAAATCTAATGAGTTTGTTAATTTGTGTACTCAAGGGTATCTATTTTAGGTTATTTGATTATTTTTTAATCACCAAACTAATTATGTGTTGTATTTAATAAAGGAGTTCAAGCTTGTAGTTTCCAAAAACCTATGTGCATTTTTTGTTATGCCTTACAAAACATGATATATTGTGTTATAAAATGGGTATGGATATGTTTTTTTTAACTTTATTTTTGCAATGACTATGTTTTTATTAAAAATACACCACCATCCTCATCATTATCATTGTCGTCACCATCATCATCATCATCATCATCATCTCCATTAATGGCATCTTTATCATCATCTTCATCATTCATGTCATTGTTGATGATGATGTCCTAGATGGCGATGATGATGATGACCTAGATGACAATGAAAAATATGGCATTTTCAGAATTGTGAATATTCATCAAGTTCATTGGAATCATCATTGTCATAGTCAATTTCATTGACTATTTCATAATAATTTGTATATATGTTATCATTGATAGAGAGACAAATATATCCTTGACACACCTATAATAAAGGGATATAGCAACCCGCAATGCCCTATCCCATGTCCATAGACATAAAAAAGAGGAAGAGAAAAGGACTAGAGGTGCAAAAGAGGTTAATTTCATCTATTGGTTGATAATGGTTAGAAGAGATATGAAGTTATTGGTTGATAATTAAAGAACGTTATATGTGTATATTGTAGAAGTTGTCATGCGCATATACACACAAATATAACTTGTGTAGTTGAAGGAATTGGTTAACACAAATGTACGTAAACTACACTAGAGCAAAAAACCTTTGTTGAGTTTATGCATAAACTCTCCTTTAAAACAAATATGATTCACTAAAACATATATATAATCCATGGAGTGTTCATATAGATATTCAAATGGGATTTCAATTAGATAATGTGATTCACAACTACCCTCCAAATGAAAATTCTTTTGATTAACTATACAATAGGAAATGAAAACTAAGATGACACTTTAAAACCCGAAGTATCACTTAAATTTCCATCCAAACATGAAAAAAGTACAAAAAAATAAGAAATTTAAAATTAATTGTTTTGGAGGCAACTTGGGTTGTAAATTGGAAAGTTTTTGTTAAATTTAAATACTATAGTGAAGTTAACATAAGATGGATTCATGTTTCTAAAATGTATTGATATTTCTTTGAAAGGTTCAACGATAATTTTATCTTCTTTTCTCGTGTGATTTGAGTGAGCTTTCCTTGGCAAAAGGGAATCCATTACAATATTTTAATGGTAAACAATATAGTTTGAGTTAAATGTATATTGTTGTAAGGGGAGCATGCAACATAATGAAAAATTATTGCATGCCCTCATATTTACGGCCTTTTACACCATTGTGAATGCTGACTTATACATTGCTAATACACCCTAGCCATATATACTAAATTACAAAGTGCTTATTGAGTTTTACATTGCTTAACAAAAATCCTATCTCACTCTTCCAGGGAAACGATATACTATACAAGTCATCCTTGGTAATGTGCTCATAAGAACATAAAAATGACACGGTTACAAGGTTTGTGAGTGAACATAGCTTTTACCTAGTCCCTATTCCTAATATCTTCAACATAGACATTTGACACAAAAGTCAAACTATTTGAAATTTCGTTAAAATTATAACCAAAATTAAGGTGAGAAGCAATGACTGTCACTTTGGATCAATCATAAGGGTGTTGAATTAGATCCTTGTGGATTGGTGGCCCATGTTTTTAACCAAACAACCATTTTCTTTGTTGATCTCTTTACATGAGTGAATTCAATATTTTATAGGGTAGGGATTGCCATTTTGTACCAATCGATGTTGCTTCCTATTTCCCAATAAGAGATTGAGGATTTTTTGTATAGAAAGTTGACAATTAGTTTATATTCAACATCAAATATGACTCTTTTGAATTTCAATATGATGGGTTCCATCCATGCAATGATTGTTCGGAATTCGACTATGTTATTGGAATGTATTCCTAGGTGCTAATAATAGGCTAATATAACATTAGTTTATTTTTTATGGAACCTCCCTCTACATAGTTGTTAGGATTGCTTTTCAATACTCTATTGAAATTGCCTTTCATCCATTGTTCATGTTCTATGGATGTAGGAACTTGATATTGCAAGAATGGCACCATGATTAGTATGTAATTAAAAGGAGATATGTGTTCATTCATGAAGGGTCGATGTAAGAGAATTGGATTAGAGAATTACATAGTGGTGAGTTAGGATCACATTTCGGCCATGATGAGACAACCTTTCATTTCTTCCCTAGTACGAAGAAGGTGGTGAACAAAGTTGTGGATAGGTTCAAGGGTTGGTATATGGAAAACGAGTAGAGAATTGGATTAGAGAATTACATAGTGACAAGTTAGGATCACATTTCGGCCATGATGAGACAACCTTTCATTTCTTCCCTAGTACGAAGAAGGTGGTGAACAAAGTTGTGGATAGGTTCAGGGGTTGGTATATGGAAAATGAGTTAAATTGAATTGTATAAATTGTTGGTTACATTGAAGTTGTCATAGGAAGATATTGTCATAGATTTTGTACTTGGACTACCAAGAAAATAATGTAGATATAATGCAATATTTTTTGTGGTTGATAAGTTTTTTTAAGATAGTGCAGTTTTACATTATAAGAAGGTTGTTGATGTCAATTATTGCATAGGTTTTTCAAGGATATTGTAGATTTATCTGTTGCCAAAGATAATATACTCAAACAAAGATTGAATATTTTTAAGTCCTTTTTGGAGGATGATGTGGAAGAAGATGGTGACTAAGATGCAATATAGTTTAACACATCATCCTTGAATAGATGAAGAAACACATATTGTGAAGAAAAATCTTCAAAGATGTTTAGTTGGAGACTCATTGAAACTATGCGATGAAGTTTTAGAGTGAGCATCCCTTGTAACAACTTTGTGAACATGTTTATTAGAGTCTCGCAATTCAATATTGCATAGGAGATGGATATGGGGGGAGTCAGATATTTGGTTCATTTTATAGTTAACATGAAGAGGATTGACATTACAAAGATTCTGCATAGCAAATTGATCATATATATGTGCATGTTCGATACAATTTACAAAGGAATAATGCAAAGTATAAGAAGCATGTAGACACACACATGAACACTAAGTCATTTAAGATTGGAGGTCAAGTAATGGTCCAATTGAGGATGGAATGTTATCACAAAGGTACATACAACAAGTTCAATGTGATGGAAATTATGACATTTTGGATACAAATAAATTTTGGAGATAAGGCTTATGGAGTCAACTTGCCAAAGGAATATGATATTTTGTGCATATTCAATGTTATATACTTGTACGAGTATAACTATAAACCATCACATATGAATTTTCACAAGAAGAGAGCGTTGAATTATATTTAAGGAAGCACATGTCATGGAAGAAGGCATAGGAAACTAAGCAAGTTACAAAAATAATATTTTTAGGAAACACTATGTTACGTACGAGAAATTTCAATGTGATAGAGTGAAGATGTAGTGGTCTCCCCATGGGAGTAATTTTGGAGCAAATCAAAAAAATTTGTGGTGAAAAAGGGTTCCAAAAGAACCCCGAAAGTGACTCTAGTGCAAGGCACTATCCCTAATCATATCATATGGAAAAGAGTATCCATTGATGTGAGACAGGAAGCTCTTGAGACTGTTGCTGCCATGGGAACCTTTGCAGGTAGAAAATATGACTTTGTTTCCTCCCTAAACAAATAAATTGAGATGAAATAACAAGAACTACAAAATATCAAGCAATAGTAGCTCCATGTCGATGAACAACATCAACTTAAGCTGCAGCAAATAAAAGATGGTTATGAGAGGCATCTTGGCGACATGCGGACTCATAATCAAGTGCTTCAGCAATTGCTCAAGGAAGCACAAGAGTTGAATTTGGATTATACAGGAAAAATCATAGCCCTTGAGCAACAATTGAAGGATTCCCAGTTCCTCTATGCTGCTTCCTCTTTCTCGAAATTCTCCAAGGAAGAATGTAAGGAACCTACTCTAAAAATTCATGAAGATCATAAAAATTTGTTGCTTTAATTGTTTCAAGGATTGAACCATATACATAAAACCTACAATTATTTTGGGCGCCACTCTAATGTGCTCTATGATCACAACTAGAGAAGGAATGAGGAAACCAAGGATTTTGATGATGTGGTGGATTGGAAAAAGTTCATTAAAGACAAACCTGAAAATGTACCTATGCTAGACAAATCAAGATCAAAAGGATCAATATTTCTCTAGAGTATTGGGAAAATGTCTGTGAAACGGTGGAATACACGATCCAAGAAGGGAAGAGGGTCTTTAGCAAGAGATGGTTCGCATCTGACAGCCTATTAAGCTTGTTGGGCTTACAAATTATGGATCTAATTAACAATGCTCTCCCACCTAAAATATTGATTGAGCAAGTTGAAAGGGAGCACTTGAAATCCAAGGAACGCATAGAGAAGCTCAATCGCATCCACATGGCAGAGATTAAAGAGTTGATAGAGTCACCCATAACCTCAGAAATGAAGATTAATCTCTTCCTACAAGAATGACCAAAGGCCAAGAAAAGGGAGACTGAGTCCTTTACCTGCAAAGCCTGATTACAGCTTGAGTGTGCTCAATTTCATGACATTGAGGATTTGTTGGATGTATTTTCCAAGTGGCAATATGCCCTTGGAAAATATTAAACTCATTTAATGAATTAAATTTGGTTTGTGTTCTGCAATTCATGTTTCAGAATATGTTAGTTTTTATCTTATGTTTACATTTTGTTTCCTATGTTTAGTCTTCAGAAGTTATTTTCAATTGTAGCACGTATCACTTTTAATTTGTGATGAGAAGGGTTCATGATTTACCTTGATTTTGTTCATTACATAACATCTAATATTTTTCTAGTATGCCAATTGTTATGAATCTGATTTTTCAGCTTGATAATCAATCGAATATTAATTAAAGTCAATAATTTTCCCTTTATTATTATTCAGTTTATGAAGAAAAAAATTTATTTTCATTCTATCAGTTCTAATAGATGATTATTTTTACCATTTATCATTGACTGAAAAGAGTGACATAAACTATTTATTACGATCACATTTGAATACTTACACATTAAGTTTAGCTATGCATTCAGGATGTAGTTTCATCCACTATCCAGAGTATCATCTTTGAGGAGCAACATTCACTTAGCTGCCAGTGGAAGCCTTATATCCGTAGAAGTTACTCATAGTTCATGGTAATGTTCACTTCTAGGTAGTGGATTGTGTGTAGCTTCGATGGTTGGGAGGAATGACTCTTACTCTCTCCATTGATGTTCAATCCTTGTAAGTGACATGATGTTCTTGTTGAGCCCCTATGAAATGACTAAGATTTGTGTTCTAGTTTTATGGAATAGAATAGTAGGTAATTAAGTTGAGAATAAATAATGTTTATTTAATTAGATAACACTCCATCACATTGAACTTGATCGTACTTAACATAGTATTTCTTAAAAATATTATAATTGTAACTTGCTTAGTTTCCTATGCCTTATTTCACGGCATGTGCTTCCTTAAATCTACTTCAACGCTCTATTCTTGTGAAAATTCGTATGTGATGGTTCCTCCTTATACTCATACAATTCTAGACATCGAATATGCACAAAATATCATATTCTTTTGGCAATTTGACTCCATAAGCATTGTCTCCAAAATTTATTTGTATCCAAAATGGTTCAATTTCCATCACACTGAACTTGTTGTGTGTACCTTTGTGATAACACTCCATCCTCAATTGGACCATTACTTGACCTCCAACCTTAAATTCTTATTCTTCATGTGTGTGTCTACATGCTTCTTATACTTTGCATTATTCCTTTGTAAATTGTCTCGAACATGCAAGTATATATGATCAATTTTCTAAGCATAATCTTTGCAATGCCAATCCTCTTTGTGTTAACTATAAAATAAACCAAATATCCGACTCCTCCCATATTCATCTCCTATGCAATATTGAATTGTGAGACTCTAATAAACATGTTCAAAAATTTGTTACAAGGGAGCTTTGCTCGCTCTAAAACTTCATCGTATAGTTTCAATGAGTCTCCAACTAAACATCTTTGAATATTTTTATTCACAACCTATGTGTCTTCATCTATTCAAGGATGGTGTGTTAAAATACATTGCATCTTCGTCCCCATATTCTTCCACATCATCCTCCAAAATGGACTTAAAAATATTCGATCTTTCTTTGAGGATATGATCTTTGGAAACACATAAATCTACAATCTCCTTGAAAACCCTATGCAATGATTGACATCAACAACCTTCTTATAATGTAAAATTGCACTATCTTAAAAAAAACTTATCAACCACAAAAAACCATTGCATTACATCTACATTATGTTCTTGGTAGTCCAAGTACAAAATATATGAAAATATCTTCCTATGACAACTTCAATGCAACCAACAATTTATACAATTCAATTTAACTCATTTTCCATATTCTAACCCCTGAACCTATCCACAACTTTGTTCACCACCTTCTTCATACTATGGAATAAATGAAAGGTTGTCTTATCATGACCGCAATGTGATCCTATCTCATCACTATGTAATTCTCTAATCCAATTCTCTCACATCAATCCTTCATGAACGCACAAATCTCTCCCTTTAAATAAATATAATCATGGTTACATGTCTTGCAATATAAAGTTCCTACATCCATAGAACATGAACAATGGATAAAAGGAAACTTAAATAGAGCATTGAAAGGAAGCCCTAATAACTCTGTAGAGGGAGGTTGCATAAACAATAAACGCATATTGTATTAGCCTATTATTAGCACCTAGGAATACATTCCAATAACATAGTCGAATTCCAAACAATCATTACACAGATGGAACCCATCATATTGAAACTCAAAAGAGTCATATTCAATGTTGAATATAAACTAATTGACAACTTTCTATACAAAAAAGCCTCAAGCTCTTATTGGGAAACACGAAACAACATCGATTGGTACAAAATGGCAATCCCTACCCTATAAAATATTGACTTCACTCATGTAAAGAGATCAACAAAAAAAATGGTTGTTTGGTTAAAAACATGGGCCACCAAGCCACAAGGCTCTAATTCAACACCTTGATGATTTATCCAAAGTTCAAGTCATTGCTTCTCATGTTAATTTTGGTTATAATTTTAACAAAATTTCAAATAGTTTGGCTTTTGTGTCAAATGTCTATGTTGAAGATAGGAATAGGAACTAGGTAAAAGCTAGGTTCACTCACAAAACTTATAACTGTGTCATTTTCATGTTCTTATGAGCACATTATCAAGGATGACTTGTATAGGAGATCGTTTCCCTAGAATAATAAGATAGGAGTTTTGTTAAGCAATGTAAAACTCAATAAGCACTTTGTAATTTAGTATATATGGCCAGAGTGCGTTAGCAATGTATAATTCACCATTCACAATGGTATAAAAGGTCATAAATATGAAGGCATGTAATACTTTTGCATATGTTGCATGCACCCCTTACAATAATATACATTTAACTCAAACTATATTGTTTACCATCAAAAAATTGTAATGGATGCCCTTTGGCCTAGGAAATCTCACTCAAATCACACAAGAAAAGAAGAAAAAATTATCGTTGAACCTCTCAAAGAAGTATCAATACATTTTAGAAACATGAATCCATCTTATCTTAACTTCACTATAGTATTTCAATTTAACAAAAACTTTCCAATTTACAACCCAAGTTGCCTCCAAAACAATTAATTTTCAAATTTCTTGTTTTTTTGTACTTTTTCATGTTTGGTTGGCAATTTAAGTGATACTTCAGGTTCTAAAGTAGCATCTTAGTTTTCATTTCATATTGTATAGTTAATCAAAAGTATTTTGATTTGGAGGATAGTTTTGAATCACATAATCTAATTGAAATCCCATATGAAAATCTATATGAATACTACATGGATTATATATATTTAAGTGAATCATATTTGTTTTAAAGGAGAGCTTTTACATAAACTAATCAAAGGTTTTTTGATATAGTTTAGTTTACGTACATTTTTGTTAGCAAATTCCTTCAACTGCACAAGTTATATTTGTGTGTACATGCGCATGAGAACTTCTACAATATACATATATAATTTTTTTTAATTCTCGGCCAATAACTTCATATCACTTCTCACCATTATCAACCAATAAATGAAACTAACCTATTTTACACCTCTAGTCCTTTGCTATTCCTCTTTTTCATGTCTATGGACATGGGATAGGGTATTGCAGGTCGCTATATCCCTTATTATATGTGTGTCAAGGATATACTATGTCTCTCTATCAAGGATAACATATAATAACATTATTATGAAATAGTCAATGAAAATGACTATGACAATGATGATTCCAGTGAACTTGATGAATATTCCCAATTCTTAAAATGGCATCTTTGTCATTGTCATCCAGTCCATCATCATCATCACCATCTAGTACATCATCATCGCCATCTAGGACATCATCATCAACAATGACATGAATGACGAAAATGATGATGAAGATGCCATTAATGGTGATGATGATGAAGATGATGATGACGACGACAATGATAATGATGAGGATGGTGGTGTATTTTTCATAAAAACATAGTCATGGAAAAAATAAAGTTCAAAACAAACATAGCCATACCCATTTTATAACACAATATATTATGTTTTGTAAGGCATAAAAAAAAATGAACATAGGTTTTTGGAAACTACAAGCTTGAATTCCTTTATTAAATACAACACATAATTATTTTCATGATTAAAAAATAATCAAATAACCTAAAATAGATATCCTTGAGTACAAAAATTAACAAATCGTTAGATTTGAATTCACCTTCATTATCCATCCAAATATCCTCAACAT
Source organism: Pseudotsuga menziesii (assembly GCA_001517045.1). Lineage (NCBI taxonomy): Eukaryota > Viridiplantae > Streptophyta > Pinopsida > Pinales > Pinaceae > Pseudotsuga > Pseudotsuga menziesii. The sequence goes on along the minus strand of LPNX010199711.1, from coordinate 16,485 downwards.
GACTTCGCCAGATTCTTTATTTCACTACGGTTGACATAAAGACTTTGAACTCAACAAAACCATGCAATTCATCATTTACAATAAAATAAGTGCACATGTATAAAAACAATTTGCAAACAATAGAGAATTTTGAATTTAATTGTCACTAGTGTTTCCTTAAAAGGACGATGCATTTAATCACTATGAAGATCTCCAATACTGCAATAGCCTTTTGAATTTTTAATTTAGTTGTCACTATTTATCACTAGTGTTTCCTTTCCGCAAGCTTGCTTCTGCAACCCCAATATTTTTGCAACTCAACATTTCCACAAACTACCTTTCTGCAATTGCGGATTGTGGGTCAAATTTCGACCTTTTTTTTCTCAAACTGCTTTCACAATTTGTCTTTCGCAACTTTTCTTCCGCAATTTGTTTTTTCCTTCGCTTTAACAAGCTCTTACCTTGGCCTTGCGGAACCCATTCTTGACCATTGATCTCTAGTGGATTCTTCCCTATCCGTCGAGCTATGATCAATGTGGGACTTTGCTTTACTTTGCGAGCCTCTTATCTCCTGCACACATTCTCTTTGTGAATTATTTCCCTACTGTTGATCTTCCCCAATAATGATCTTAACCATTTGTTCTTGCCCCTTCTCAAATTGTTTACTTTATGATAAGATCTCGAGCAACTTTCTATTGGAGAATGGGTCTCATTCGTTGATCTTATTCTATTGTAATCTCAGCCATCCATACTTTCACATACTTAAACACACATTCATCTGCAGAGACGATGAAAATTCTCTAACTATCCCAGTTCACATTTGATTGATCAAAGAATCGATCAATCAACATCATTCTCGATTTTATTCTATTCCCAGACATGAATATCCATCTTTCAGCAATTATTCAGCTATATTTCATAGAGAAATTACATTCATTCATGTATCACACCTAAATCCAATCACATATGGAGATACAGAGAGAATTTTCATTCCATTGATCATTTAACAGAATTCCTACCATTTACACAGAGACATGCACAATTGTCTTTTCTCATTCAAACGTAAGAACCATGTATATTTACAATTTGTTACTGAACCTATGTTCAAAACCCCTTAGGTCTAATATTAACACGATCAGCTAACTTGGCATGATTTCTTCTTGATTGGCCACACACTTATGCCTCGTAGGCTCACATACATATATACAATTTGTTTCATGAACCAATTCTGTTTTAGATCCAATAAACCTTCAACAATCTGCCAACTAATTCTAAAAAGGCAATAATAGTGAAACATGAAGCTGAGCAAATATGTTGGCCTAGTACATTTGGTTTCTCCATCAA
>LPNX010199711.1:0-14310 GCA_001517045.1 Pseudotsuga menziesii | reverse complement strand
CAATGTTACTCACTAGCATCTCAACTTTCAACACATGTTTACAAGCATTTCCATTTAGGGACCAAGTACAATTGCATAAGTGTAGAGTTGACCCTTTATATATGACATTATACTAAGTTTCACGACTATCTTTATTTTGGCTACGAACCCGATATTCATTGTTACATTTATCAACAGACATACAATCTTCATTTGGAATTTGGTTTGCTCTGCACTTAGAAGCATTCGATTGTTTCTCATATTTTCTACGTCGCACAAACACAGTCCCGTTTTAACCTTGCATATGGATGTAATATAGTTCAACCATAGTCAACAACACATAAAACAACCAATCAACTCGTCTATGGCATGCATTGTTCTTCTCGCATAGGTACCTTTATTTTATATAACCATGGTAAGATTCAATTGCATTATTTGTGTCTTGATTGGAATGAGGAAATTTTCTATACACTTTTTCCCACATATCTGGAAAAATATATATACATTAGATATGAGGTAATAACTAAAATTATGACATTGTAGAATATAGTCATAAAAATCAACTTAAAAAAAACTTACATATTTTATCATTCGCTAACCAAGTGGTTCTAAAATAGTCTAGAAACCTCTTATGTTCACTTAATTCATTAAGAAACCTTACAACTACATGTTGTACAGATCCATCGTCTTGACATGAGTGCATAATTTCTCCCAAGGCACGAAAGTTGCAGATTTTGTTTTCCCTTCCTTTGACTTTATTTCCAACATTCTTCAACCACGCTCGATGGGCATGCCAGACACATAATAATATCGTACAATTGGTGCAAGTCCTGAAATAATGTAACAATAAAATATGATATACATAAACATCATTGTTTCATATCTCTTTGAAAAAATAAACACGACACCTTAATGCCCAATTTCAGCTGCAGCATCATCTATGATGAAAGCTTGGACATGCCAATCGAGACGTTCTTTTATTTCGAATACAAATAATGACAACATCCATATACAAATATCATTTGTAGTATTATGTGATGAAATCACCCAAGCTATTGGAATCCCATTGCGATGTTCGTTGAAAACCATTAAAGTGTAGAGTTGATACTAAATTACAAACAATACATTATCATAAGTATATATAATACAGGCAATGAAATGAATAGAATTTATGAGAAATATGTACTCACCCCATACTTGTTTGTACTGAAGGTGGAGTCCATTGATATGATATTGTTGTGTGAGTGTTTAACCATCATAGACCACATCCACCTTGTTTGTATGCCTATGATAAAAGGGATGTTTTGAACAACATTCTGTTTTTGGTAGAAAAAAAAAACTTTTGGGGAATTCATTGAACCAGCATTCCACACTCTTTGGATCACTTTCATCCTTCACATAATCTTGCCTTTTCGTATCATTGTAAATGTTTAATATATCTTGTCTTGCCATAAATGCATCTCGAGATACCCCTATGAAAAACTTACCAGATATATGCTTCACATTAGATATGAGTGTGTCCCATATCATTATAACATTAAAACCCTTTTGAATCAAATCTTGGACACTCGCTCATATATCCTTAGTTAAATGTGGTGCATAATTGAATTTTTTAGGCCTGCCTATTGCATCATTTCCATGACAGGAAACATTTTCTTTATCAATATGCCTACATGTGGTGTATATTATAACAACGGCATTTGTTCTAAGATAAATTCGTCGCACAGTGACGTGGCATTGGAAACCAACTTTAATACTTTCACGTGGATGACGCTTTTTATTTGGTTGCTCTATCGTATTCATAGTAATGGTCTGTGTGGATTGCGTACCATATGCACACCAATAACTATAAATGAAGAATTTACAACAAATTACATAAAATATTTATGCATATTTGACATATTGAACTTAAATCAAATACTTATACATATATTGGAAAAAATGTATAGAGACTCACAAAGCATACTCTAGATATGTTCCAAAGTTAGCCTCTTTGATATCCTCCTCTTTTATACTTCTTCTAATTTTAACAACAAATTGAGTAGGTGCGCCTTCCCTCGATTGCTCCCCACTTATAAAGTCCTCAAATCGACAATATGGAATAACTGTGACTTGGTCCCCCCAAACATATGTCCATGTCAAGTCTTCTGCTGAAAATTCCATCATATCCTCTGGGTCTTCAACATCCAACTCATTGATAGTCTCCCACTTGGCAATTCTTCAAATCCCTATACAAACAGCATTGAAAATAATTTAAGTTTATCCATTCTTAAATCCAAAGCTAGCAAAGCTATCAACCATGAAAGGGATCAAATCCTTTGAGTTGTAGACATTTTTTCAATGTTTGCATTGTAAAAAAGATTTACACCATAATTGATTTCATCCGTCTCCAATCTTGGTAGATCCCCAATTAAAATAAATTTATACTAATATGTAAAACACATTTACATAATGATAATTAAAAATGTAAGATTTGATATTTATGGACCAATCTCCCACACGGTTGGTTGAGGATCGATCCACTATTATCCTTCCTCCAAATGTATGTGTAGAAGAGTCAGAGGAGGAAGATGGTGGAGAGATAAGGGACAGGCCTTTGATTCAGAGCAGATAGAATGATCTTTCACTAGATGCCCATTTAATAATGAATCCCAAGCAACTAGATCGAGAAAGTTGGATAGAATCCAAAAATATGAATGGTTATTTTAGGCCCTATGATTTTCAACAATATTCGTTGGGAGCTATCATTTAGGCCTTTGTTGGGAATTTGGGTACCGATTAACTAGCTACAGTGGCTATCGAGAACTGGATTATAGCAGGGCTGGAATTTGGAGTTATGGTGAGCCAATGATAAAATATTGACACTCTTAGGTTTCTCAATGATATAGACACTGATCTGCAGCCATTAAAAGATTCACAAAGCCCACAATAGACAAAAACCATAAAAATAAAGAGAAGAATAAAATCGTATGTTGCTTATTCAAAGTGTCCTTACAAATTATTAGAACTGGATATTTCATTTCATCCAGAGCCATAGTTAGACATGAGTTTACAATAACTCCAAAACACCAAGCTCTAAGCACAACCACCATAAATCTCTAACACCAATTATAGCTTTCCCTAAATAGACATTCAAATCGATCAAAACAAATAAAACAAAAAATACAGGTAGTAATTAAATACCTGTAAGGTTGACGCTAGAGTATTGTGGGTTGGCCTGCACATAGCTCTTTGAGGAAACCTGGTCTAGTTGAAGGTGTAAGGAAGACCTGGACCAAGGGACTGGGCACTTAGCAAATGGAGAGCGAACTGTGAACAAGGCGATGGAGGAGTTACCATCGATATTCCAAAATCTGCATTGATGGAGGTGGGTGGCGCTAGGGTGATGGCCAGCATGGAGATGGGACGTGCATGGGGCGAGATCGCTATGGGAAAAATGAAATGGGGGTGGGACCCATTGCATGACGGAACAAAAAGGGTTCCATCGGCAGGAGCCAACCCCTCAGTTTCGGCTTGTCGGACGTTCACCACGATGGGGTATGGTGCATACCTCATCCGGCATGGGGCATGGATGTTCAATGCAATGGGGTATGGTTCACAATACCCAATATCACAGGCCTGATGGGGCATGGGGTATGGGTATGGGTGGTAATCCCCCGTACGGGTATCCTGGAAGGAGCCTTAAAGGCTCTACCGCATGATAAATATTGCTCACCTAGAAGGTACATTCAACAAAAATTTACAACCAAAATTGTAAGGTACTAGATTTTTCGAGTTCATGTGTAGTAGAATAAGAACAAGTTCAGTAGCACAGTGTTGTAGTTGAACAAGAATCATAAATTCAGTATCAAAGAAAATGGGGAGGGGGGTGAAAATAAGACGTGAACCTGTTGGGACAAACATCCTACAGATAAATACTAAATCCATACGAATTTTCCATGGAGCAGGGTGGATGCACTATTTTGAGCAACTCCAAGGATATAATAACAAAGTGGCCATAGAATTTACTTGGCCGTTGATAGGATATGTTTCCTCAATCAAAGGCCTCCATGTCCTTGGATAATGGGTACTCCCTACAAAGAAAAATAAATGGTTTGAGCGACTAGTGTAGGTAGATGTCAACAACATTTTTCTCATGGCATCAGAGACTAGGAAAGCCACCGAAGAAGGGTTAAGGAGAGAATATCTTCCTTGACCATGTAGATATATTTTCTTCTTTATCTAAAAAACCATTACCTATGAAGGCATGTTCAACTTGATGTATAATTACCTTTTTAAATCCTCTACCACCTATCGCGTGGGAGTTCAGTATGCATTTACTTATTCTTAGTGATGAGCTTGGAAAGAATGGTTGCAGAAGTCCCCAAAGTAGAAATCTTAATAGAAAATTGGTTCATCATGGACTTATTAAGTTTGGAGGAGGATTCCCTGTCTCAAACAGTCAAAACATGAGCCCATTTTTTTGTAGGGTAGGATACTGAGGAAATTCATAGATAAGAAGGGTACTTGAACAAATTGTTGAGGAAGAAGTAGAAATGGTTGAAATTGTAAACATATCTATGGATGAATTAGAGGGGTTGAAGATACATACCTGGCTGCTAAAGTAGATGAGGAGGATGCAGAAGTAGAAGTCTACCAAGTAGAAGAATTTCTTAGCAAAAGGAGTATGGGAGCTATAACAATTCTTCAAGGTGAAGGAAAAAGAAAAAGGAATAGTAGTTTTGTGGTAGCTGAATTTGCAGAGTCATGTCGAGATCAAAGGCACGGACAAGTTGAAAACCTTAGCATAACTGAGCCTTGTTAAGAAAGGGGTTAGATATAGCATGAAGAGACGAAATGCTAAAAATTTGAGAAAGTAAAATGCACTTTTGAGAGCTAAGAACAAAAAGTTTCAAGCATAGTTACTCTTCCTATAGTAGCATAGAAACCATAGCATTGTAGTCATAGATAGCAGTACCATATTAGAAGCCTTATTCAGGGATATTAAAAACCAAGAAATGAAAAATGAAAAATCTACACTACCTGTTATAAGAGCAAGCCAACCTATGAAATGAAAAATGAAAAATATAAACTACATGTTATAAAAGCATGCCAACCTTCTGCTACATAAGGGTGTGTAACAGGATTTGAAGAAGGACTACAAGTAGATAAATTGGAGGTAATGCAAATTTCTTGTTACATGTATGGGAAAATATTTGAAAACGCAGTACCAAAAGAATCATATCAGGCAAGTTGATATACTAAGGAAACCATGGGAAAATTTTATGACACCAAGAAAGAAACATGGGCATTAGATTTGAAGCAAGTATTAAAGGAGCCCAAGAAGAAACCAGAAACGCAATTAAAGAGGAAAAATAGTTAAGAGGGGGTTTAAATTGGAACTATGCAACTTGGTGTTTCAAGCCAATGCTTGCAAACAACCATATCCAATATATTTTCTTCACTTGAAATAGCATCGGCTTTCATTTCAGAGACAATTGGGTTCAAGACTTATAAAATATATTAGTTATGGAATTTTCAAAAAAATATTTTTCTGGTAGATAAACATTGATTGTCTAAATTGTATGTACATGAATTGTTGGGAACTAGAAGAATATTAAACCCCAATCTGTACATTGGAGATGTCCAATTAAGGGCTTTCACCTCATTCCTTCAAAGTCAGTTTAAGTGGTTCAGATAATGGGTGAAATTTAGCAGTGAATAAAGTCACGCTAGCCTCTAGGTTAGGGAAAATTATGCATTCCTCCCATACTCATGGTAAACCATAAATAGTTGATTGAAAAACCTAAAGTGGTTCCAAAAATTAGGCATATTTAGAGGGTTGCACTTTGTGAGTTTGAGAGATGCATGGATTAGCATAGTGAAAGGCTCTCATTGGTTGTTAGAAAAGATGGGATGCCTTTCCACTGTAACTTAAAAATAGAGAACCGTCACATATACTAGATTCAATAGATAGTTAGATAAAGTCAATTTATATATGATTTATATAAGAATATTTTGTAACATGTGGATATCCCAAAGAATCCATTTTCCCTTATTTGGTATCCTTCTATGAGTCACAGATTTAGATTTATCTTTATTGCAAATAACTCTTAAGAAGTAGCCATCTACGTTGAAGTAGAAGAAAGGTTAAGATACTATAACAGGGGAGAGCATTGTTATGGAGACCCATATAGCTTGAATAATCTACAAGAATGCCTTTAAAGACTAAGGATTCTCAAGCATGAGTTGTAGGGTGGCACATGGATATGCAGTCACTTTTGTTAAGGGGGAGATGATGGACCCCTACTTTGGGACATCTTTGGATATGTTATACCTTTTGGTTTTTCCATTTGCCTATGATTTCCTTCTCATTCGTCTCTTTTTTTTATATGTTATATTTTTTGTTTTTTTAATTTCCTATGATTTCTTTTTCATCCCATATATATATATACTTTTTTGTTTTTCCATTTTGTTGTTTGGAATATTTATTTTTTTATCTTTTTGTTTTTCCATTTGCCTATGATTTTCTTCTTATCGGTCATTTTGCTGCTTGGATTGGGATTAAAGTACCAAAAGGTATATTTTATCATTTTTTTAATTTTTTCAATAGAGTTCTACTTATCTAAGATGATATTATGTATTTCTAGGATAAAATTAAATGGAGATGTCTAAAAATTTGTTGATTTGGACCGAGGGACATTTTTTTCTTAGAATCCATCATTTTTTATTTTGCAAAATCAGAATATAACTATGTTTTAATCCAAATTTTAATGCTAGAAATGGATCCAGCACCCTCAAAACCCCCTGGGGCACCCAAAATTTCAAAACTTGACAACGGTAACCTGGATTTTTTAAAATTCCTACTAGATTTTATCAAAATTGCACCAAAGAAATCGGTGTATTCCAACCTAAATCGTAGAATTTTTAGACAATGCGAATTTAAATTACGTATTTCCAATATTTATTTACCTTTCAAGCACTAAATTTGATTGCATAAACATTGCTAAGAAAAATCAAAAGTTACTTTAAATCCCTCTACAAGCTAGTACATGATTCTAAAAGTTGCTATGAAACTCTCTACAAGTTTCTAAAATTTTATATGCAACCCTGTAGCAAGTTGTTGCATGTACAATACATTAATCAACATGTTGCTACAAAACCTTTAAAGGCATTATAAACCTATTGGACGATGCTACATAAGTGAAGATGCTACAAAAGAAGATAACAAACCAATGGAAACCAATGAATTGAATGGAGGAATAGTGTAACCACTGGATTGTTAGCATAAGTTGGTTGTCTACTAAGTATTTTGTTTCCTAACATTATGACGAAGACAAAATTATATAAAACCAACTTGATTTTCAAATTGGTTAAAGTAGATCCTTGTTAAAATAGATCTCCCATTAAGTTGTTATGAAAACTACTATTTTGGTGTACAAGTTTATTATAGCATTCTTCATATATGAATATTCTCCTAAAGTACACAAGGACCCCACCTAAAAAAAAGTGGAAGAACAATGGCTCCATTACAAATTTTGTAAATTACAAATGTGTGTTAATATAAAGGAGATTTTCAGTTTGCTTATTTTTATGATGTCTATGTGAGATTTGTTAAGATGTGGATGTGTAGTTAAGCTCTATAAGTAGCATAGAGAGGATCAACATTATTGTCTTGGCCGAGAGAAGGTTCATGCAAGCAAGTAGAATCCTTGTTAACCTTATACTTTTGTTTAAGTTAGTAAAAGTAAATTGTATATTGATTAGGTTAGGAATATATTTATTAATTACAAAGTTATAGTGTAGTTATATTTTAAAGTTGATTATTTGATTTAATTTATTTTAGTCGCTTATTATGTTTATGTTAATTCATAAGGTGTGATTTACGTGTTTGTTTTTATTAAATCGCCATTAAAATATTAATATATGAGAATTGGTGCATATACAAACAATACATGATATATTACATGTAAATTGAACTGTGGGTTAGCTTAACAAAGAATCTAATTGATCACGCCCTTTATTAAATCAAAGGATGATTAGAAAAACTCACACTCCTTTTAGCAAATCTTAGCAAAATAACAACCCGATTGTCATATGAGTTAAAGAAGAAGCGAGTAACAAAAAAAAAATGAGAGTAATGGATTGATAAAAACAATGTCATCATTATATTTTGGTATTTCATTCATTACTTATAATCTGCTACTAAAGGAATAACATTTATGACTAATTATAGCTTTAAATGTTTTGATATGTAGCAAATAGAGGTAAATATGGTGATTATTAAATAGACACATTAAAACTTGTTGGTTAGAAAATCATTATCATGTATAGTTGATTTGAATGGGGTTTTTAATCCATTGTGTATAGTTGTGTAGTTGCGTTGAATGGGAGTTTTTTTCTTAACATGGGAACTTAGCAACCTCCCAATAGTATATGCAACAGCTTGTGAGCCACATATACAAATAATTCATAGGTCAACCTGGGCCAAGACTTCACATCAAGGGGATGTATACCCTTTCAACTTCACTATGATGGCTCAATATGTACACCTTACCCCCACCTAAATCAAACCTATGACATCCCCAGAGATAACACATGTTCTTAATCATTGGTCCCACTTAGGTGTACATGTTGAATAGAAGTTTTTAATCATATAGTTATGGGCTAATTAAGTACACTTCATAATAATTAAGGGTATATAAAGATATTTTCAACTTATTTACTATATTCTTTATCATATGCTATATAATAAAACTTACTCAAGTATATAAACATTTGAGAATTAAAACACAACAAAGTTATATGACTAGGCCAACATAAAATATATGAATAAAATTCTAGAATTAAATAATAATTCAAAACTTTTGAAGTTTTCACTCTATTAAATAATATGTATTACATCAATTTTATATTCATATATAACTTTATCTATTTCAATATCTAATTCATCAAGATTAGAATTTGTATCCAATCATTTAAATTGAATAAAAGGATTTCCCGTAACTACATCTAGGTTGTATAACACCATATCATCATCAACAACACAATCCATAAATGTGAATCAATGGTTAAATGGTCAACTTCATGAACCTCTTCCTTTGGCACCTCTTCATTCTCCCTTGCGTTGTCTTGGACTTTTTCATCATCATTTTATTTTGAAACATATTTTATAAGGTTACCTCTTGGATCAAATTTAACAATAAAATGTCACATTAACTTGGAAGGAAATGGGGTTCTATACTTGGCTCATACCTAGTAATATAATAATGGTAAATTTTTATTATGATCAATAACATTGTTTTTATCATCTTGTAGCAACAATCTAAACCATTTGACTTTAAATATTAGAGCAAATTTGGGGTCTAAAATGGGTCTCCTAAAAAAAACATGTCACATTACAAATATACCATCTCACACTATGTTAAAGGTGTTATTAGGTGAAGATCAACCTATATTGTTTCATTAATGATAGTTGACAAGTATGTTGGGTTAGTGTAGAGTTAAGAAATGAGGGTTGGAAATATTAATGAAATTTTTTTATTATTATGCACACACAATAAATGATATACTATAAAATTTTAAATTTGTATTATAATTTATTTAGATTTTTTATAATTGTACCACCACTTTTTTATGTTTTAATAAAATCTCAAACTAAAAAAAACTAACCCCGAAGGGTAGCTTAGTTGGTTGGAGTTTATGAGTCCAAGACCGTAGTTGAGTCCAAGGTCAAAGTTTCAATTCTCTCAAATCCAATTCTTTGAGTGCTTCGAGGTTAGGCTCCCAAAACTGGAGTCGATAGGGTGAGTCCCCTTTGGATGGGCCCCCTAGAATTATTACTATGCATGTAGCAATCCCCAACCACTAATTGTTGAGGCTATGAACCAAACTTAAAATTATATTTGCAAAAACACAATTACAATAATATTAAAAATAAATAATCATTATTATTATTATTATTTAATATTAAAAATTTAGTATTTTCACATGTGTGAGAGATTCATAACTAATCAAAATAATAATCAATATCTATTATTATATATTAGATCTTTTTTGCATTTTTACTGGTTTATATATATATATATACACACACACACTGAAGATTATAAGAAAATATCCAACACTAACATGTATCATAAATAAATAAATAACTAAGATGAGAGAGAAAAATTGGTAATTTTTGCAATAATTTTCGATCTCGAACTCGGAATTGAGCGCTCTTAGTACCAATGGAACAGCCTCTGTGAGAGATGCAACTTTTATGTTTTGACTTTTACGAGATTTTGCACTGATTTTCTAGGGCGGGCATTTTAGTATTTATGGGAGAACAAGAAGCTTTCAATATATGATTTTCTTCTCGAAATACTAAAATTTTACTTTAATGTCTACCCCACAAAGTTGGTGTAGAATCTCGAAAAATTAAAAATATGAAATTTGTATCTCTCCTTGAGACATTTCTAATGGTACCAAGAGAGCTCAATTCTGAACTTGGGAGCGAAAGATATCGCAAAAACACCGAATTATTTTTATCTCTCTCCTCTTTTCTTATTTAGGATTATTGATTATAATATTTTGTATTAGTATTTAGTATCTAAATGTTCTAATTATTTGGAGATGTAGTAATTAAATATATTTATATTTTTTTAAATGAGGTATTATTTAATAATATTGAAAATATAAAAAAAATTATTTAGTATTTCAGGGTAACTCCATTTAAAATTAAATATTGTTTATTTTTCGTTTTTAAAGATTAATAATATAAATATTTTTAGTATTTCAAAATCAATTCACTGTCATTTTAATTAATGTGAGTTTTAAATTTTAAAGGATTTGGAAGGAGTGATAATATAAAATACTCTATATTGGGGTGGCAAGTGCAGGAGGAGTTATTTTTTACATTGGAGGAAATATAGTAAAGACCTATGCTTGTGGTATAGGGATTGGCACCAATAATCAAACGAAACAATTTGTTTTGTTCCTGGGTTTAAAGTCAACTTTTGATTAAGGAGTTTGTTCCTTAGTTGTGATAGATGATTCCCTTCTCATCCTTTCACAATCTAGGAAACGCCAAGAATTAAGGATCTAATTTTCGGTCGCCTCCACAAGTGTATTTTGGGTATCCATCCCCAATTTCAAGCAATTCAAGTTTTTCATGTTAGAAGATATCTCAACTACCTAGATGCGGGTGTCCACCTTCCAACACAACAGCAAGCTGAGCCTCAACTTGGGAGCCTGCAGTGTGGCACTTCGCATGCAGCGAATTTAAGGCTCGACCACGAGATGATAGATTCTTTAAGGTTGGCAGAGGTTGAAGTCCCTTCAAGTGATGGAGGGACAACAACGTAGTACCAGCAACATTAAGGTTGGATCCATGGAAACTGATCTGGAGCGTGTGGCCATTGGGATTCTCCACTGGGACAGGTTAAGAAGGAGAGATGAGAAATCTTGACTGCTTATTTCATGGCTCATGGTCACGGTTTGCTTGGTATGTTCTATGTTATTTCCTATAGCAATGTTTAACTGGGGCTTTTCTCTTCCGAGGAGCATTGCTCTGCATTCATCCTTGCAGCGATGTATCTCTTTTTGTCTGCTCCACTCTTCTCTAGGATGCTCAATATCTAGGCAGTGGGGCACCCCACGTAGAGGCAGTAGTGGTCGTGGAAAGTCCCAGCGTAGCCTCTTCTTGATGATGGAGGAAGGATATGATCCTAGAGTCTCAATGGAATTCCATGTGTTGATAGACGATTGGGAGGCTCGTCTAGTTTCAGAGCATCTGAATTATAGAAGAGGCAGGGGTAAAATCAATGATTATTGGTTGATCAAGACTATGATGGGGACGCTCATAGAGGATATGATGAGCAATTGGATCTCATCCCGAAACATAGTGCTTATGTTCAAGGCTAAACAAACAAAGTTGGATGACCAACTTAATGGACTAGACGCTACTTTCACTTAGAAGCACCTAGCAGGTGGACAACAAAGTACTAGCACTACTAAGGTAGGAAGCGGCAGCGAAATTGGAGGTTGTTCGGTAGAGAGAGGCTCAATTACGGTTCAGGCTACATCGACAAGTGCTCCCTTCCATGTGCCTTCAACCATAGGGCATCTTCTTAGCAAGCAGGTACGCGACATTAAAGATCATGTTTGCAAATATTCTGCCCTCCTGGTCAAATGCCTGCTTCAAATTCTGATGATGAATTCCAGGGTGGTTGCCCCATCCTGGAAGAGGTTCCCCTCAGTAGAATGTGGAATAATACCTCGCAAATGGCATCACCACCCACGGGTTCTGCATGTTATTTCCATCTTTTCTGTTTTCATTTGTTTAGTAGTCTTTTGTTTAAACTCTCTCTTAATAGTATAAACATTGAGTATATGTCTATGAGTTGGTTTCCCTTTAAAGGATGGACTTTTTTGGTGAAAAACTCAGACATTTATGTATTTTTTACTAGTTGGGATGGTGGTTCCACCGTCTCAGACCACCTCATAATCCTACATGTTATGTCATTTTTTACATCTTTGTTTAATAGAATTTGCAAATTTACCAAAAAAAAAGAGAGATCTCAACTCGTTAGCAGACGGTCTTGCTTACCAAGCCTCTCATCTACCTCGAGGAGGATTAATTGAAAATGGGGGACCAATTCAAAATTGTCGAATCCCTTAAGGTTTTGTTCCTTGGATTTTATTGATTTTCTTTGATCTTCATTCTTTGAGGAATGGGGGTATAATTAGTCTTAATGACAAAATTGGCATGAGGCAGATGAAGGGGATCTTCAATGGTGGTGAAGTCAAGATCATAAAGGGAAACATTCGGGTTATTAATGTGAGTAGATATGATGGTACCAGTGATCATTTCGCTCCCTTGTGTGGTGGTATTGTTGGTAGTAAGTGTTGGAGTTCAGTGAAGGCATGGCATTATGGTAGTTGTGGGGGAGATTTTAATCTTGTGTGCTTTGGAAGCCTTGGTCTTTTGAAGGATTGTTCTTTTGTAATGGTGGTGATGGATGATGGGATTTTCTTAGCCTTCTACTTATCCCAATTATATAGGTGTTTCTTTGTCGAGGCTTTCAACCTCTCGTGCTCTCTCTTCCAGGAAATTTCAGTCGATTTGAGCTCTCCTTCAATGGGCAAGTTTGGAATACAGGTGTTTTGGAAAATTGGGTGGACTATTTTGGTTTGGGGATTTTGTATTATGTGCTTGTTGTTATAATTTCTCTCCTACCTTTGTCCCTAGGTAAAGAGGAAGTTATTTAATTGTCCTCTTGTCAATATGTCAACATTCTAGATTCAAACTTTGGTTGGGTTGTGATTTTAGTTTCTTCTATAGAGAGCACCTAGAATAATGTGTTGTATCTTGCCTATCCTGGTATATTTGGTTTTGGTATCTGTAGAATTGGAAAGAATTGGTTTAACATTTTGAATATGGATATTGAAAATCATATTGAGGACCTCATTGAGAAAATCATTGCATCCCAAGCTAGTATCCAAGGATGTGTGACTTTATGGAAGGTCTGATTGTTACAGTTCATTAGTTTGTTTCTCATACTCACATGTTAGATAATCGTCTGGATCAAATTGAACAATTTTCCCACCAAATAATTTTTGGTATGGATGCTTATTTCATTGGTATGGAAGTGGTTGTTAGGGTCAGTGATGATAAACTAAAATAAATTTCCAATATTATGTTGAAACATGAAGATTTAATTGGGGGGGAATTCCCTAAGAATGATGAAAACTCTTATTTTAAGGACGGTGAGGGTAATTCAATGTTGCAACCAGTTCAAATCCTCTCTAGCTCGATGGAAAAATATGGGATCGAGGATGTGCAAGTAAACCTTGTTGTTGATAGTGAGGATGATGAAGAGAACTCCAGTGATGCTCAAGAAGATGATATAGAGGTTACTATGGAGGAATATTCATACAATGTTGATGCCACTATTAATGAAGATGCTACAGTAGATGTTGTGAACAATTCAGAAAATGATGAAGATGAAGATGATGTATTCTATGTCAAACAGGGTATATATAGTGATTCTAGCAATTAGTCTTTGTTTTAATGAACTTTTTTTTGCATTTTTCTAGTTGGCCAATATGTGAAAATCTACAGCAATTTAGGGAGTTCTATAGTTTGAAATAGCAATTCCTCTTTCCAAATGACTGTACTTATACATTTCTTTTTGCAAGTTACTATATATGAACCTATGAACAGTTGCCGAAGATTTTTGTAATGATCTGTTGAAAAAAATTTCATCCATATATATATATATATATATATATGTATGTATGTATGTATGTATGTATGTATGTATGTATGTATGTATGTATGTATGTATGTATGTATGTATGTATGTA
>LPNX010199703.1:35874-60060 GCA_001517045.1 Pseudotsuga menziesii | reverse complement strand
GGAGGGGAAGAGGGGGGGGGCGGGGGACATAAAATAATAAAAATATTTTTATAATTGGAAATGTAGTAAAATCTAAAGTTATAGGCCTCCATAACGTGCATGTGTTATAGTCTTGCAAAATGCATGCATGTTTTTCAATAATATAATGTGTGCGCATTTATCATTGGAGGGAACATGAATTTGAATTTAAACAAAATGCGAGTGCGTTTATTGTCACTATGGTCAAGCCTCCACCCATGCTGGCATGGAATTCTTATGCCTATGTGTCTGCTTTGGACTTTTCTTTGGATTCATCATGCATATTCCTTGGATTATGATAAACCATGGCTAATTGAGGATTATATCCAAATTTTCAATATGCTCGTGTTTATCCATTGGTTACAGTATGCTGCACACCTCCATTTTTTTTATGAAATTTTGGAAACATATATGTTTTTTTTTGTAGATTCCAAATATGTAATTTTTAACAAGAATACATATTTTTTCTATTTTTTCTTATTTATCTTGTGTCATCACTCAACTCAAAAAACACGTTGTTAGTGTTTCGTCGATAACTCTTTCATTTCTCAACTGTTACAGCTGATTTTACCACACATGGTAGATCACATATTTATGGCCTTCCTTGTCCCTCTGCAGACTCTTTGGATCCCATGGACTATTTTTGTACCTTTGATGTTTCCAATATCATCCGTAAAAACACATGCTATTTTCCGTACGTGACTTTTAAACCCATTCTCGCATATATACACGGATATGACCCTTAAACCTGCGTACATCGGGATGTGTGCAAAAGGCCAAATAGTTTTGGAGTTTTCCTTAATGTGGATCTGAGTCACTTGTCTCTTGGCCTTCCATATGCCTAGAGATCACTCATATTTGACCTTCCATTACCCCATTGAAGCACTATATAAGGAACCCTTTGGATACATTTAAAGAGGAGGAATTAAAGAGTAAGAAAACTATAGTCCATTGTTGCTGTAGCTTGATTATACTTGAGTCTGCATCCCTTTGTCCCTTGGAGCACTTGGTGTTCTTCCCTATATTTCCTTTTCTTGTGAGCTTGCTATCGAGAAATGGAGGATTGAGGTGGTAGAGGCCTAGGTGTAGGACTCAGTATCTCTAGTTCGCAGACGTGCCAACAGACGTTTTCATTCTTGTAATCTCTGATTTATATTAATAGAAATATCTTTTCCTGTCCAATGATGTGCATTTAAATGAATATTGAATCCATGGATGCTTTTAATTGTTTATACATTATTGATTATATATGGTAGATTAGGTCTAACACAATTATATAGCATGCTTGTCTTGTTTGCTGAATGTTGAGAGAGCAAATTGTTAACACAAGCAGGATTGGAAAAGCTCAACGGGGATCTACATGAACAATCTGGAATAAGGTATGTTTCAAGATCCTTTAGTGTCAAATGTTTATTTCTCTTGCATATTGGGAAGGGATTGATTTTTGTGGTTACTCTGTCTGTTGTTGTACTCCAAGCCATTGGCAACCATACTGGGTTTTATCAGCATTCAATGTTCTTGAATTGCTCTGATTTATCTGTTTCTGAGTCGGGTCTGGGGGCATGTTTGCCTAGTTGTGTTTGATAGGAGTAAGTTTTGTCTTAGCTTGTTTGTTTGCCTTATTTTTATCTCTTTTTCTTCGTGTACACGGGTTTTTACTTCACAGTTGCGTTTACACGCGGGTTTTCCTAGAATAGCCGCGTATGTATGCGGATTTTCTGCAAACAGTCACGTATGCCCTGAGTTGTGCCTTTTGGGGTAATATTAAGTGTTGCTGGGTGAGTTTAGATGATTCCTAAGTCTTCTTAAATGCTTCTGGAGTCTATATACACCTCTGTTTCTGACTAAAGACGCTTTTTAGTTTAATTTTTTTTGAAAATGTTCTTGTCATTTCATTTTCTATTTTTTTTTGGGATTAGTGCATTAGGTATCTTTTACCTTAGTTCTTTGCTTGGGTGCTATCTGATAGTGCTTGCATATTCTGGGGTTGTAGTGTCATACTTTTGCTTTTTTATCTCATTTAATTCAAAAAATACAAAAATATTTGCTTTTTGCATCATTATGCATTGTTTACATTTGCATGGTACTTGCATTAGGTTTGCTTGGACAGTATTAGTTAGATTTTCATATAGGAATGATTGCATATTCATTTGAAGGAAAATTTTGCACTTCATGTAGTAGCATACCCTGTTTTTCATTTAACACAGTGCATTTGCATCGATTGTTAGGTGTGCATTTTACTTCTTTTTGCGTCATAAAATCATTAGTTGCACGGCCATTTTCCTTTTTTAGTAATAAGACAATTAAAATCAACGCATAATAAAATTAATTACACTCTTTTCTTTTATAAGGTGCACCAATAAGATTAGGTTTTAGGGTCTTGGAATAGTTCATTGTGAGTAAATTCTCCAAGACCACTAAATGAAACATTTATGTGTCTGTCCAGGTGAGAGTGTGAAATTCCTTTATATAATTAGTGCTTCTTAGAATCCTCCTCTTACAAGGGAGTTAAGCACGAGGAAGTGTGAGCGTTTATTGATTGGGATGACCCCTGGTCATAATTGAGTAGCAATGGAGATATTTCTAGGATTGTATTCGTATCTATTCGGGTACACAGGGTACTCCCAAAAGACTCAACACCTTCAGAAACAGCTTCACACAATAGATCACAGATCAACACACCGATGTTTGTCACATGGTTAAAACCCTTGAGAGGGAAACAGTCCATGGCCCCAGCCAAATAGCTACTTTGAGAAATTTATTATGTAAAATAAAGAAAGTTACATGAGCTTCTCATAATCGATCAACTAGCCAAGGACCCTCTATGCTTTTTAAATAGAGATCATAGACCAATCGAGTGTTAAGCCACCGATCAATGGTAGGTATGATCTAAGAGAAGTTGAACCATCGGATCACTCTATGTCTAAAACATATTGTGACCATTGGATTAGAATATTTACAAACGCATACTAAATAAACACACTTTTACCTAATGGATATATTACACAAGTTGATCTTAACTAACTCCTAAGTGTCTAAATATCCTAACATCCCCCCTTAAGAACAACTTGGGATAGGATTGAAGGATTTACAAAAGTGACACTATTAGAAGAAGGAAGGAGGCTTTAGAGCCTATCCCCCCTTAAGGACACATTCCTAAACTCCTAACATAGACCGAAGTTTATAAAACTTCGCTTCTATAAGAGACTTGGTGAAGATGTCTGCAACTTGATCATCTATAGGGAAATATAGCACTTCAATAACACGATCATGAACAAGATTTCTGATGAAGTGCATGTGTAGCTCAATGTGTTTGCTGCGCTGACATAGAATTGGATCTTTGGAAAGCTTGATGGCACTTTGATTGTCGCACCAAAGTGGAGTAGGCTGCTACTGCTAGAATCCAAACTCTGAAAGGGTCTATCGAAGCCATAAAGCTTCCTAACTGGCATTAACTGTGGCTCGATATTCTGCTTTTGCTGAAGAAATAGCAAGATCTTGTTGTTTCTTACAAGCCCAAGTGATAGGTCCATATCCCAAACTAAAAACATAACCTGCAGTAGAATTTTGATCATCAGGATCGTCGGCCCAATCTGAATCAGTGAAACCAACCAACAAAGGTTTCCCCTCTATACTGTAATGAATCCCAAACTGAATTGTACCTTGAATATATCGAAGTATTATTTTTGCTGCTTTCCAGTGACTTTCATGAGGAGTTTGCATATAATGAGCAACACGACCAATGACAAAGAAAAGGTCAGGACGAGAATGAGTCAAGTATAAAAGACTACCAATAAGCTGACGATACAAGGTGGCATCTACTTCAGGGGAAGTACAAGTGGCATAAATTTTGACTCCAGACTGGAAGGGAGAAGGGGTTGGTTTACAATCTTCCATGTGGAAGCGATGAAGAAGGTCACAAGCATACTTAGAATGGGAAAGAAAGATTCATTCTTTGGTTTGCAAGACTTGGAGACCAAGAAAATAATGCAAATGTCCTAAGTCTGACATTTCAAATTTTTTCTTAAGACTGGATTTCACATGGGTTATAAGTTTAGGGTCACTACCAGTAAGGATAAGATCATCAACATAAAGAAAAAGTATGATGAGATGGTTTCCTACTTTCTTGGTATAGACATTGGGGTCAGAATGGCATCTAGAAAAAAAAGTGTCAAGGAGAAAGCTCTCCATTTTGGCATACCAAGCTCTAGGAGCTTGCTTAAGGCCATATAAGGATTTCTTAAGGAGACAAACAAGGCTAGATTTATTATGAACATATCCAGGAGGTTGTTCCATGTAAATTTCCTCATGTAAATCACCATGTAAGAAGGTAGACTTGACATCCATTTGATGGACTTCCCAGTTATGTAAGGCTGCAAGGGAAAGAACAAGGTGGATGGAGTTCATTTTTTCTAGAGGGGCAAAGGTTTCATTGTAGTCAATCCCTTCAACTTGGGAAAAAACTTTGGCAACTAACCTTGCCTTAAGTCTTTTAACACTTCCATCTGATGCATACTTAGATCTATAGACCCATTTACATCTAAAAATTTTTCTTCCTTTTGGAAGAGGAACAAGATCCCAAGTATCATTCGCCATTAAGGAACTATATTCTTCATCTATAGCTGCATCCCAATATGGATTTCCTGAAGCTTCTACAAAAGTTTCTGGATCATGATTCTCGGAAACTTGAGCCAAAAGAGAAGATGCTCGCTGAAACTGAGAATGTGTTCAACGTTGATCTCTAGGATCACCGGCAAGATCACCAACTGCTTCACATGCTGAACAGACCCATCAAGGAAGTATTGGTGCTGATACAATTGGGGGAACATGAGCAGGCAAAGGTGGATTTTCATCATCAATGTCATCATCAGAAACTCGAGTTGGAAACCTGTCAAGGAAGATGGAAGAAGAGGAAGAAGAAGGCACAATCACCGAATCAGGCTTGCAGGCCAAAGATGGCACACCCGCAAAGTTAGGCTCGCAAGCCAAGAGATTTTCATCAAATTTAACATCTCTTCTAATGATTATATCATGAGAAAGTGGCTGAAGAAGTCTATAACCTTTTACATCTTCAGAATATCCAACAAATATGCACTTTTCACTTTTAGGCTGCAATTCTTTCCGTTTTTCATCCGGAATGTGAGCCCATGCTTCACAACCAAACACACGAAAGTGACTTACATCTGGTTTAATTTTACTCCATGCTTCTTCTGGTGTTATACCCTATAAAACTTTAGTGGGTGTGTGATTAACTATGTAATTTGCACAATTGATGGCCTTAGCCCAATATTGAAGACTTAGTCCCTTAGATTGGATCATATAATTAGCCATTTCTTTTAAAGTGCGGTTCTTCCATTCAGCTACACCATTTTGTTGTGGTGTATATGGAACAATGTGCTGTTGTTGGATTCCTTGTTTAGTGCAAAAAGTAGTGAACTTGTTGTTAACATATTCTCCTCCATTGTCAAATCTTAACTTAATAATTTGATGACCAGATTGTTTTTCAACAAGGGCCTTGTAGGCCAATAACATGTTAAATAATTCGCTCTTAAGTTTTAGGAAGTAAACCCAAGTGTGTCTGTAGTAGTCATTAATGAAAGTTAAGAAATATTTGAAACCAGAAAAGGAAGCAAATGGAAGAGGGCCACACAAGTCACTATGCACAAGCTCCAAGGGAACCGAGGCGTGCCAAGAGGCATATTTGTCAAAATTGTCCGGATGATGTTTTTCAAGTACACAACTGGAACAAACACCATCCTTCTAAGATCCCAGCAGAAGACCATTCACCATATTGTCTTTACATAGTTGTTGCAATGAGCAATAATTTAAGTGACCAAATAGCTCATGCCAAATTTTGCTCAAGTTATCACTATGAGCAACAAAAACTGAAGGAAAAGGTGATGACCCAAAGTTGTTAAATTTATACAACCTGGTAATATCATCAACAGTTCCAGTAGCAAGGTCATTTTGAGGATTTTTAAAATCCTTGATCACAACTTGGTGAGGTGTAAACGTCACAGTTTTACCTTCACATGAATGAGTAATTTGATAGACTGATAACAAATTGTAGGAAATTTTTGGAACACATAGTACATCACTGAAATGACCATTTTCTACTGGAACTGTTCTAGATCCTACAACACTTAGAGATCTATCATCACCAACAAATATTTTTTTGGTGTTACATTTATGCATAGTAGAAAAGATGGATTTTTTCTTAGCCATATGATAAGATGCTCTAGAATCAATGAGCCATTCAATTGAAGTAGAAGAAGAAGATGTAGTATAAGAGTAACCAGAAGCACAAAGTGCATGTCCATGAGAGGTAGATTCTGAAGACGAATCTAGGCTGATGTGGTGCTTCTTCATTGCTGCTTCCAAGGCTGTCATCTTCTTAAAACATTTAGATTCATCATGATTATCTTTCCCACAAAAATTGCAATGACGCTCAGTCTTCTTTCCTTTTTGCTTGGATCCTTTGTCATTTTTTGAAGGAGGAGCTGACAGAGAGGGTTTGGGATCCTTGTTTTTTGGCTTATTATTGCAAAAATTCTGTTTCTTGGGAGGCTTGTACTATTCTTTCTATTGGGACAATAAGGCTTTCCTAGATGTATCTGCATTGTTAATTATTCCAAGATGAATGAGCTTATCTTGCTCTCTTATTAAGGAATCACAAAATGATTCAAGGCTAGGCTCTTGATAGCTAGCTACAGTCAATGATTCTTCCATGGAGTAGAATGTAGATACAAAAACAGAATATTGAGGTCCAAGTTTTGAAAGAATATGATAAATACATTGTTTGTATTCTTTCTTAATCTTGCATTCTGCACATAATAGTCTAAGATTTTTATACTTAGATAAATAGTCTTGAATGCATGAAAAATCATTTGGATTCAAGGAAAGCAACTCATTCTCAAGTTGATGACCTCGAATTTCATTTTGTTTACCAAAGACAGATTCCAACTTTTTCCAAGCGAGATTAGGTTCATCAATTCCAGATATGTGGAATCGCAAATCAGTAGAGATTGACATCCCAATCAATCCACGAGCTTCATCACATCTATTTTTAAATTTAATTTTCTTATCATTATCAGTGGGTTCTATTTCTTTCCCTAAGTTTATCCTGAAAAATCCCCTACTTCGCAGAACATCCTCCATACGAGATTTCCATGAGAAATAGTTAGAACTTGTAAGTATAGTATCACAAGGGGCAGCCATACTGTACAATAATGGATGATAGAATAGAAACTAACTATCTGTATGCAAAGAGCTCAAAAAAATATGCGGTTTTAAAAAAAACGGCACTTAAAATTGATTCCGGATGATGAAGTTATGCTTGATCAAAGAAAGTGTTGAAGATGTTCCCAATAGTGACATGGTAGATATTAACTTGACCAACTAAAAAAAAGAAGCCCCCTCTTCCCAAGATCAACCTTTGACAATCACTTTTACAATAAAGTTGCTTTGAAGTGAATCACTTTTTTAGAATAAGTGATGTTCACTTTTAGCCCCAAGGGTTATCTCAATTGGTAAGACGTGCGTACACTTTCTCGGTTCGAGGAGAGGTCACGGGTTTGAGCCTTGAGTCCTTTGGGGTTAGGCTTTCTGTGAGGATGGCCGGCGGTTTACCACCTCTACCATCCACTAATGTGGGGAAGTATTGCTGGGTTTCCCGTGGATCTTTCCATCTGAAGAAAAAAAAAGTGATGTTCACTTTTACAATAATATGACTTTTAAATAGCGCGACAATAAATTAAAAGACTTGAGTGACTCACTTTTATTTTATTTTATTTATGTGAGACACTTTTACAATAAAATAACTTGAAAATAGAAATTGCATGCACTAAAAAGTAGCTTGATAAGACTTGAACTCAAGACTTATCAAGGTGTAAAGCAACTTTGGACCAAGTGAGCTAAGTTTAAAAGGTATGTAAAAGTATGGAAAGAGGACGGGGACTTTTTTTTTTTACTCTTCTCTCTTGTTTTCCGTGCTTGCTCTCTTTTCCTGCAAATCACAAAAAAAATGAAAAACAAAAACAATTTTTTTTTTCCACACAATGGGGTTAGATCTTGGTTAGATTACCCAGAAAGTATACATTTTCAAGTTTTCTCGCTGTTTCTGATTTGTCGTGATGGCACAAGGTGCACGGAAAAGAGCATACGTAGCTGAGAAGACAAGAAAAAAAAACTTTCCCTTACTATTTCTGATTCGTTGCGATCGCGCAAGGTGCAAAACAAAGAGCATACGCAGTCAGGGAAAACGATAGTCCGAGACTAAAACATAAAAGATCTAATAATAAACTGATAAAATATGAGAGATTTAAAAAAAAGAAATCCGTCACTGTAACATTATACCTTCAGATTTGCCGAAATGGGTGTTTCTGGAGCAAACAGAAATGGTTTTTGGTGAAACAAAAACTATTTTCCAATGGAAACGATGCTCCGAATGTAATGGAATAGCTCCCACAGCTCAAAAATGCACAAAAAATCTAGAACCAAAAACCCTTTCAAAGTTTCAGCAACATCGGTTCCAGATCTTGATCAAAACCGAAAGCAGCTCTTCATAAAAGCTCTAATACCATGTTCGGGTACACAAGGTACTCCCAAAAGTCTGAACACTTTCTGAAACTGCTTCACACAATATATCACAGATCAACACACCGATGTTTATCATGTGGTTAAAACCCTCGAGAGGGAAACAGTCCATGGCCTCAGCCAAATAGCTACTTGGAGCAATTTATTATGCAAAAGAAAGAAAGTTACATGAGCTTCTCATAATCAATCAACTAGCCAAGGACCCTCTATGCTCTTTAAATAAAGATCATAAACCAATCGGGTGTTAAGCCACAGATCAATGGTAGGTATGATCTAAGAGAAGTTGAACCGTCAGATCACTCTATGTCTAGAACATATCATGAACGTCGGATTAGAATATTTACAAATGCATACTAATGCATACTAAATAAACACACTTTTACCTAATGGATATATTACACAAGTTGATATTAACTAACTCCTAAGTGTCTAAATATCCTAATAGTATCTGAGGGCTCTTTTGAGAGTTTCGGGCTTTTCTACCTTGCTCATATGGTCAATCCTACTTGTGAATGTCTGCCTGAGCATTGATTATATTTACGTGACATTAGTTGCCTTACCTAGGTTATCGAGGGGGTACTTCGCAGAGGTTATTCTACAGGTGTCCTAGCTAGGTAGGGGTCAGACAACACAGTCGCTATATGCGTTGAAGTTGAGGGCCACTATAATTGGTTACGAACCTCCACTTGTTGTGTATAGGAGTTTCAAGCCTCTCTTAGACGAGACATACCTGCTTCACTCAGGAGATCACATATCCTACCCTTGTTTGCTTGTGATTTGGATTTACATTTTATAGGTGTATGATTTGTACACGCTAGTTTTCATAGTGTTTGTGTAATTAGATCGAGTATTTTCATTTTTTGAGTCATTATGGATTTTGGAGGGGCACTTCGTCGTTCTCATCGATTAGTAGGAATTCTACCTTCCACGTCTCCTCCTCCTTTAGGTGAGAGAAACAGGCAGTCTGGGCAGACTACTTCTCACTTTGATTCATACACGATGGGAGATCACGAGGATGAGATTCTTGAGATGTCCTCTCCACCTCACGAGGTTGGAGATGAAGATCCTACTCCCATATATGATCCTTCATCGAAAATACCTTCACATTCTGGTTATGATCCCTCATTCACAGATCGTCGGTATTGTTTTCCAGGTGACGAGACTCATTATGAACCCACAAGCACTAGTCATGTTCGTTATGGCATGTATGATATCCCTACACCCAATCCAACCCATCATGTCGAGTTGGAAGTTGAACCTAGAACTATGCTTGGGGGCACTCCTATTCCTTTCCATGCAGAGATATTTGGGAGCATTAGTCACATTGCTCCTTCCATCCTGGTGGTGGAAGTAAACTCACATGTCCATCATAGACCTAGTGTTAGTAACCATATGCAGATACCAGAACCAAAACGAGTGACCATTGGGAACACCGCTTACATCCCTTCACATGTCCCTTCATCCGCTAACTCTACTTCTTTGAATGCATTTTTGACAACCCTTCCTCCCCCTCATTCATGTGGTCCTTCGGGCCGGAATATCGCTACTAGCCATGTTCGTACTGTGACTGCTCAAACGATAGTATCTCAGAGTCAAGTACCTCCTGTTGTGTCGGGAGGTCATATCCCTGTTTCCATATTGTCTCATGGTCCATCGCAAGGAGTTCCCCATATCCCTAACTATGGAAATACTCATGGGACATCCCATGGGACACCTTATCGAGCTTCTCATGAACAGTCTTATGGACCACAGTATGGATGAAACTATCAATCCTATGGGTGCGGGTATCAACAACCTGCTTACTCTTCCAATTATGGCTTTGTAGCACCGCATAATCAAGGTACACCACATCATAATGCTTCCATGCAACCCTATACGGGTCAAATGGGAGGAGGTTATTATGGCTAAGGCGATGGTATTTATAGCAATCAGCATTACATGAACCAGAACTATCAGGAAGAGTGGCATAGACCGGCTCAACCTAGGCTCCCTTTCCTCGCAACGTTGAACTTACATGACTTATTGAGACTTATGAATGATCTGGTATCTCATGACCCGGCCTAGCCAGCCATTCCTAACAAGCTTCCTTTGGACATTCCCAAGTTCAAGGGAAAAGCTGGAGAAGATCCTAGTGAGCATGTCACTACTTTTCACCTTTGGTGCTCTTCCAATTCCTTACATGAGGATTCAATCCGTTTGAGGCTATTTCAACGCACATCATCAAGCCTACAGTGAAATGGTATATAGAGTTACCAAGGGGGGCATTCATTTTATTTGATGACCTTGCCATGTCTTTCCTCAATCACTTTCAGCTACCACTCCGTTATGACGTTGGTATCGAGCTCTTGTCGACATTTTGGCAAGACAAAGCCACACATATCTCGGATCATATTCAAGAGTGGCATAGATGGAAGCGGTTGATTAAAGCCTTTATACCACCAGAATTTCTCCCTGAGTGGTTCCTCAAATCATTGTTAACTTACATTGCGAAGGATGTTTCTACATCCGGAGTCCAAAATGAGGAACAAGCAATATTTAGGGCACAAGAGTTGGTTTTGATCTACGCTCAATCCAGAATTTTGTATGAGATTATACCTAATGCTCCGCAATCTAGTTTCGATCCCAAGATCAAGCCTGGACCACATGCTGATGGCATTGTGGGTTGTACAAGTGCCAAAGATGTGGATTCAGTTGTGAAACAAGTGATCCAATTGTCAATTAATCAGTCAACGTCGGGACAATCCATGGCTTCATCTCAACCTACCCAAACGGTGAGTGTACTTTCCGTGCAATCGTCGTACCAAAAGGGAAACTAGCAGCCTCAAAGGAATACAAAAAAAGGAGAAAATAATCATAAGGGTGGGAACAGGAATGAAAATGATAATTATAATGACAAGAACGCTTGTAATGCTAGGGGGGACAAGCAGTCTAAACGTAAGGTAAATTTTCCTTGCAAGTTATGTGAGGAGGACCACCTCACTCACTTGTGCCCTCATATGGAAGATGCCTTGAGATTCATAGCACACGGCCCAGCTGTGCTAACTAATCCTTTACCCAACAATCAAAATATGAACTCGAGGACCATTGATCCTCATTGTGCAATGGATGGAGATCAAAATCCATTGGAAGCCAATAGTGGTCATGGTTGCATTAACATGGTGCGTGCTACTAAGGTTGTGACTCGTGTGAAGGATTATGGTTCGTCACAACCAGACCTTGGAAAGGAACCCGCTCCACCCGAGAGCCCTTTGTGTATCGAAAAACCTACGGATAAACCTAAAGTTACACCTCGCATTCCTAAGTGAGTCCTAAAGCATTCAAGGCACAATCCTAATTCCCGAGCCGCCCATAACTATTCCATTGTCGTGGATTTGGGCTAAACTCCTTGTGCGATGTCCGCGCTTGAAGTACTTCAGACTTGTCCTCCACAAAGGAGAGCCTTGCTTTCTGCTCTTGGGGTTGAGGATGATAACTCTTCTTCCGTTATCAAATTTGAAACCATGGGAATACAACCTTGCTTTCCTTACTACATGTCCATTAGAAGAAATTTCACCTCAAAATGGGCCTCCTAAAAAAATTAATAAAATAATAGTTAAAATAATAAAATAATATTTATTAATATTGGAGGAAGAAAAAAAACTATTTTTTGTTTGTATTTTCGACATATATCCCCGTTTTTTTACTCAAATTTCGATCGGGAGAGCTCGTTGGATACGGAATTAAAATTCCGCATCCAACGAGTACCCACTCAACATACTTTTGATGGACCCCACTACCTGAAAAACAAGAAATACCTAAAAAAATGTGATGATGACATCATCACATTTTTTCAGGTGTTTCTTGTTTTTCGGGTAGCGGGGTCCGTCAAAAGTATGTCGAGTGGGTACTCATTGGATGCGTAATTTTAATTCCACATACAACGAGCTCTCTCGATCGAAATTTGAGTAAAAACACGAGGAGATATGTCAAAAATACAAACAAAAAAGTAGTTTTTTTTATGATACATATCTCCAAATTTATATTAAAAAAGTGTTTAAGACCTATATGGTATTTCAAATTTAAATCAATTTCATTGGCTAACACATGATGGCATGGAATTTGAGTTAACGTTAAAAGGCTCATTTTGAGTTGAAATTTCCTCTAATGCTCTTTTGATTCATGTAGAATGTCTTAATATGACCGTTAAATGCACTGTGATTGACAAAGGCAGTGCTGCTTCTGTGATGTCTTTTTCATGTTGGAAGGGTTTGGGTTCTCTCGAGTTGTCTCAATTTGCTACTATGTTGACAGATTTTGATGGTAGATCATTTTGGCTACATGGGATTCTTCCTTCTCTTAAGGTCCAATTTGGAGGGAAGACCGTCGCGATCGAGGTCGAGGTGGTTGATGTGCCCCTTGACTACAATCTTCTGCTGGGCCGGAATTGGATGTATAGTATGCAAGCCATACCCTCTTCTTTCTTCTGAGTGGTATGCTTTCCATTTAATGGGAAGATTGTTACAATTGATCAGAAATCATTCCGTAATTTGAGTGTTAATGCATCATTAGGAACTTCTATCCCGATTATCGATCATTCTCAGCCGGTAACTGGGAGTGTGGGTGTGGGTATGTATCTGTCTCTGATGGGAACCTTTAGCTGTCCTGTGCCCAATCTTATGATCGGATCTAGTTTTGGTGGGGTTTCATCCTCGTTGAATTCACTGTCTTTTTGCACCACCCATATGGAAGATCCTTGGATTCTTCCTTCACCGAGTCCTTCAATTGGACCTATTGAAATGGATGTGTCGTTTCCTGCAACGATCGTAGCATATCAAGAAAAACTTGATCAAGTTGCAGAGCCTAGTCCTTCCTCTTCGTGGATGAAGGAGGAGGACCCGTATGTGCTTCCTGCATGGGAAACTGAGTCTTCTCATGCACATGATTGCCTCGACGATTTTTTTCCATTGGATGAAGCCATTATTGAGGCCATGTCTGGAGTTGAGTCACCTTGGGAAGAATTACATCATCGATCATATTTTCTTCCCAAACTCGACTGTATGGAGCATGATGACTTTAGGGATATTCTTAGTGATAATATTGGTAGTCCCATGGTTCCATTGAGCTCTCCTGTTCAGATGGCCGATGGGAACATGACGAGTTTATCACCTACTATTCCTATCAATATTTCTCACGATCCTAGCAAATTTGAGAATGTCTGCATTGGGGCAAGTTGATCCCCTGATGAGATCAAGGAGTATACCAATCTATTTAAAGAGTTCCATGACATATTTGCTTGGTCATACGAGGAAATTCCAGGTATGGACCCTCATATTATCGAACATGAGATTAATACCTATCCGGATGCGAAGCCGGTTTGACAACATTTGCGTGTGGTGAATCTTAGAAAAGCACCCACCATTAAGGCAGAGATAGAGAAACTGTTGAAAGACGGTTTTATCTATCCCTTTCCCTTGATGGAGTGGGTTTCAAATCCCATTCGGTTTCATAAGAAGTAGGGATCGATCCGTATATGCACCGGTTTCTGTGATTTAAATCGTGCTTGTCCTAAGGATAATTTTCCCACACCATTTATTGATCAAATTTTGGATGACTGTGCAGGAAGTGAGGTATTATCCTTCATGGACGGTTTTTCCTGATATAATTAGATTCAGATCAAAACAAAGGATCAACATAAGACTGCATTTATTTGTCCTTGGGGTACTTTTGCATATCGGAATATGCGTTTCGGCCTTAAAAACGTCAAATCTACATTTCAGCGGGCTATGACCTTAATTTTTCATGTTCTCAAAATGATTATCGAAGTGTATTTGAATGACCTTGCTGCTCATTCTTGTTTGAGAGTGCGTCATTCATACCATTTGAGGTTAGTATTCAAAAGATGTTGTCATTGTCAGGTTCGGTTAAATCCTCATAAGTGCATATTTTGCGTAACTGTTGGTCACTTGCTAGGGTTCATCATATCAAGGGTGGGTATAAGTGTCAATCCCTTAAAGGTTGAGGAAATACTTCAATTGTCTCCCTCGCGTAATATTAGACATCTTCAGTGTTTGCAAGGCATGGAAAATTTCTTGCGTATATTCATAGTTAATTTTTCCAACTTGACTAAAGGATTTATGTGTCTTTTAAAGAAAGACACTCCTTTTTTCTGGGATGAGCGAGCCCAGGAGTCCTTTGATGCTCTTAAGCAATCCTTAGCATTGGACCCCATGCTCAGTCCACCTGACTATAGCCTTGATTTCTTGATTTATGTGGTCGTGTCCATGGAGACGATTGGTATGGTTTTGGTTCAGGAGGATGAGGAGTTCCACGAGCATGTCATATATTATTTGAGCCGAAAACTTATTGATGTGGAAATCCATTATTCCCATGTGGAGAAACTTGCCTTGGCCACCGTTCACATGGTTCAGAGATTGAGACATTACATTCTCCTTCGCCGAACCTTGGTTGTAGCTCATATCAATCTGTTTCATTTCATCCTCACTAGAAGGATGATTGGGGGGAAATGCAATAAATGGATTGCTATTTTGCAAGAGTTCGATCTCGAATTCATTTCGGTGAAATCAAAGAAATCATTGATATTTGCGGAGCTCATGTCTGAATTTCCATGTTTGGAGGAGGAGGAGGTTTATGAGGATACATTTGTCGATGAGCATATTTTCCTTATCTCAACTTTGGACCCATGGTATGGATATATCATTGTATATTTGCAAATGTTGAAGGTCCCTACTCACCTTTCATGGGATGAGCAATGACAATTACGTCATGTAGCTAAGAACTACCTTATAGTGGATAACACTTTGTACTGCCATGGGGTAGATTCCATTTTGCATCGTTGTTTAACCCTTGATGAGGCTGAGGTTGTGCTGAATAATTGCCATGGAGGGGCATGTGGTGGTCATTTATCTGTCTTTTCTATAGCCCAAAAAATCTTGAGAGCAGAATATTTTTGGCCGTCGATCTTCAAATATTGTGTTAATGCGGTCAAAAAGTGTCACCCTTGCCAAGTGTTTGCACGCAATATGTGCTCACATCCAGCCTCGTTACATCCTATTATCATTGACAGTCCCTTCACCAAGTAGGGGCTTGACTCTATGGATTGCAACCCAACTTCGACTGGGGGGCATCATCACATTATAGTTGCTGTCAATTATTTTACGAAAGAGGCTATGCCCACGATTAAATTCGACGGTGAGACAGCTGCGAATTTCGTTTTCAATCAAATTATTACTCGGTTCGGAATTCCGAAAGAGCTTGTCACTGACCATGGTAGGCACTTTTAGAATAAAATGATGGAAGAGTTGTCTTCAAAGTTAGGGTATAAGCAGGAGCATTCCTCTTCTTATTACCCTCAAGCGAATGGATAGGTTGAAGCAATGAATAAATCACTTAATTCTATTCTCCAACGAACCATGACACAAATCAAGATGAATTGGCATATCATGTTATATCTTGCTTTTTGGGCCTATAGAACTACGATTAAGACTGCCACTGGTTTCTCTCCATATCATCTTGTGCATGGGGTGGATTCTGTCTTATTGGTTCAATGAAAAAACTCTTCGTTGAAGTTATCTATAGAGCTTTTACCAGACACTTCTACATTGGAAGAACATTTGGTCCACTTAGAGCATCTCGATGAGTAGCACCAAGATGCCTTAGTGGATCTAGAAGTAAATATACGTCACATTAAGGTCCAATATGATAAGTTTGTTCGTTCAAGGAGGTTTAGTGAAAGTGATTTGGTCCTTTTGTGGGATCAAGCTAAAGAACCCTTGAGGGTATGGAAGTTTAATCCCATGTGGCATGGTCCTTACGTGGTCAAACATGTGTTAGAGAAGGGTGCATATGAGCTAGTAGACTCATGAAGGGACATCCTTGGCAGAGCCTAAAAATGGGCTCTATCTTAAAAAATACTATGCATGATCTTCAGCCAGGGCTGATTGTTGTATATTATTGTACAGTTTTTGAGTTGCATAGTTAGGTTTTCTTATGGTGATCGGGTTTGTTGATTAGCTTCCGTTTCTTATGGCAGATGTCGATGGAGTCTTCCGTTTACATAGGATTCACTGATGGTGCTAGCTGTCACACTCAAAAATTATCTTGGGCTGCTTGGGTGATTTATACTCCTATGGGTCAAGTATTGTCTTCAGGAGGCATATGTTTACGGCCTTCTTCGAACAATGTTGCTGAATATAGTGCCATTATTGAGTTATTGCATGATTCCATTTCACATGGTGTTCTCTCTCTTGAGGTACGTCTTGATTCGTAGTTAGTGGTTTCATAGCTTAATGGCTTGTATTGTATTAGGGATCCAGTTTTATTATGAAGATTCTTATGTGTGAGATTGCTAGAACGAAAATTTGAGAATATAACATACATTCGTGTTTCAAGAATTTTTAATTAAGTTGCTGACTCATATGCTAACTATGTGTTAGATTGGCATTTGTTTCATAGATCATAAGCATATCACAAACATACATTTCTGCACACATGTAAATAAATAAAATCGATCATCATAAAAGTTTTTCATTAACATCCAAAATGTGACGTCATAATACATAAGTGTCATAATACAAAATTGGGGCTTCCGAGCCACCAAAATATAATACACGGTTGTACAAAAAGAAGTACTCTCAAGTCTCTAAGCCTGAGGAAGAGGAGCGGGGTTCTGATCGTGGTAACACACCACAGCTCTAGCTAGCCGTCGAAATAATCAAACCCATTCCCTTGGTACACCAACCACCTGGCGCTGCATGGCCTCAGGAAAGTTCTCAACTTGCGCCATGGGTACCCTGTGTGTCAAGCATAAAATGTTTGTGTGAATGCTTTGGAGCGTACGATCCGCATCTACACCCATGATTTCATCTCCTCTTCCCCTCCATCTATGACGAGGGAAACCATCCGGTCGCCGTGGTTCAACATATGCATACACATGACAGATTGTCACTATGTGTCATCACACCAAAACATGTCTTTTGAGTCAATATATCAAAAAACACAAAAAAATTTAATAAGTCAAAAACCTTATAGTGGGTTTGGGATTCATTACCTATGTCGCCATATGCCTTTCTTGGTGGTAGGGGCATGTTCATATCTCCATGGAAATGTATCCCTGCATAGGGGTAGTCATCGATGGCAATGATCTGCCTCCACCACCATGGAAAGAAGTCTACTGGGTAGGGGTTAGCCACCCTACCTCCTCCCAGCCTGCGCATAACATTTTCCCAACATCATTGGGATGGATCTCGAACTCCATGTGGAGGAATGTCCACTCTAAGGCTTATCCCCAGTACACGCTCAAAGAAGAATGTGCTCAGCATGCTGCCAAAACTAAAGTTTCTTAGCCTGCCCAACTTGCAGTCACTGAGTTGCTGCTTCATGTTTCTCAACAACACAGTGCTCTAGTCATACACTGTGGGTCTCATACACTCCATCGCATAGAAAATCAGTGGCAGAGAGGCCTAGTTGAGTGAAGCTAATCCGACTATCTTGTTGAGTGCCAATAGTATGGCCTTCAGTCCCAGTACCTAGATCGAGTATATCGAGATTTGTCTCCCAACCTTTTCTGTGTTTGGAAAGCAGTACACCACAATGTACTCATAGATAGTCAATCCACCTCCTGGCCCACGAGATCGAAGATTTACCACCTTCTTGAAACTAGTTTGTTTTCCCCTTGATACTCGTCTCCTCCTAGTTTGTAACTATAAAGTACTTTTATTCTTTTTCAAGCTTTTCAAAATATTTGAAAAAGTTCAAAAAAATAAAAAAACCAAAAATATGGACAGGAAAAGATGTTATCTTTGGCAGCAGTCAAGTCATGTCACCTTCAAATAGAGCACTATATATCACATCCGTTGGTTGGGTTAATAGTTTGACTTTAGGAGCTGTACTCATTTCTCTGAGTTTATCTCCACCGATTGGTTAAGCTTCCAGTCCCTATGGATCCTCTGTTGATGCCTCCTGTGTCACAGAGATGTCCCAATTTTTGTATATTGAGTCTATGCTGACTACATTTAGTCACCTTTCTCCTTTATGCTCTTGTTCGAAGGAAGGTGAATCCTAAGTCGGTCATTCCTCAGTTTTCTTGACTTTGCATGTCGGCCATTCTTGGTACTAGTATTGGTTCGTGCACATTATGATCGAGTCCTTCCACATTATACAAACTTGATGAGTACCTCATGTTGAATGATGGGGGATGCCTTAATTCCCTCCTTCCAATGGATTTCATCCCATCGACTTCAGATCATTTACTTTGGGATAGGAGTCTAGAGTCATTTTGAGTGCCTTGAGACTTGCAGTCATCAGTGGCAGGTTCTCTCGCCATCGACAGTTTTGGGAATACATCAATGTCCCATGATCAATGGATTCTTTCAAGTGTTTGACCTCAACATATTTATTCACAGTTGTTAGATTTCACTCTAGTACCTTGATTCCAATTCTCATTATCGGTGGGTGATCTCGTGTCTGTTAACAATATACATCAATGACCGGTAATCAGACGATGGACTACTCTGTTCGAACTCGACACCTTTATTCACATAGTAAGACATGTACTCATAGTGGTTTTTGAAGAAGACTTTCCATATTGGTGGAATTCTTTCAAGTGTTCGACCTCAACACATTTATTCACACTTGTTAGATTGCACTCTAGTACCTTGATTCCCATTTTCATTATCGGTGGGTGATCTCACGTCTGTTAACGATATACATCAATGACCGATAATCAGATGATGGACTACTCTATTTGACCTTGACACCTTTATTCACATAGTAATACATGTAATCGTAGCTGTTTGTGACGAATACTTTTCAGATTGGTGGCATTCCAGATATGCTACTTCCTTGATCGTGCCAGTGTTCATGAGATTTCAGCTCTCGTGACTTGATTCCAGTGTATGTCAGATATCTTCAGCTTTCATGGAGATCATTATCTTTTATACATATTAATCATGGAGATTCTGATCTATCTATATTGTACGTGGCGATGACTGCACATGTCATATTTTGTATCATGCCTATTCATGGCCATTGTACACTTATGCATCTGGGACTGCTATATGTACTTGAAGTCATATGTAGAGATATTTGTATTGTAATGTTGGATGGCTAGTTCTTCCACCTGGTTCTTCATCACTCCACTTCTGGGATGGACTTATAATGTATTTCAGCCATCGTATCACCCCTCTGACCTCACACATTAGGGGGCATCTGTTACAGCTGATTTTACCACACATGGTAGATCACATATTTATGGCCTTCCTTGTCCCTCTATAGACTCTTTGGACCCCATGGAAAATTTTCGTACCTTTTATGTTTCCAATATCATCCCTAAAAACACATGTTATTTGTCATACATGACTTTTAAACCCATTCTCGTGTATATACGCGGATATGACCCCTAAACCCGCATACATTCGGATGTGTGCAAAAGGCCAAATAGTTTTGGAGTTTTCCTTCATGTGGATCTGAGTCACTTGTCTCTTGGCCTTCCATATGCCTGGAGATCTCTCGGATTTTACCTTTCATTACCCCATTGAAGCACTATATAAGGAACCCTTTGGATACATTGAAGGAGGAGGAATTGAAGAGCAAGAAAACTATAGTCCATTGTTGCTGTAGCTTGATTATACTTCAGTCAGCATCCCTTTGCCCCTTGGAGAACTTGGTGTTCTTCCCAATATTCGCTTTACTTGTAATATTTCTATCGATAGATGGAGGATTGAGATGGTGGAGGCCCAGGTGGAGGACTTAGTTTCTCCGGTTCGCAGACATGCCGACAGAGGTTGTCATTCTTGCAATCTCTGATTTATATTAATAGAAATATATTTTCATGTCCAATGATGTGCATTTAAATGAATATTGAATCCATGGATGATTTTAATTGCTTATACATTATTGATTATATATGCTAGAGTAGGTCTAACACAATTATATAGCATGCTTGTCTTGTTTGTTGATTGTTGAGAGAGCAAATTGTTAACACAAGTGGAATTGGGAAAGCTTAACAGGGATCTACATCAACCATCCAGAATAAGGTATGTTTCGTGATCCTTTAGTGTTAGATTTTTATTTCCCTTGAATATTGGGAAGGGATTGATTTATGTGGTTACTCTGTTTGTTGTGGTACCCCAAGCCATATGAATTTTTCTCCCTAACATCAACCATTTTGAAAACAAATCGTATGGTGCACTAAAGAACACTTACCTATACATGCTATAAAAAACTCATTTCCAAATAATTGCATTAATACATTCAAACGTTTCACCCACAATTGACATACCGTTCTCGAGGTTTGATCACTTAGATAATTAAAAAGAATAAAAAAAATATTTTTATTTTTGAAAAAATAGTCGTCCACCAGTACTATCTGTTCTCTATATGTCTACCAGTTTTCATAAGTTTATTCCATCATTTAGTCACTCAAAGCTGCACCCACAAAAACATATACCTTATAATTTATCCCAAAAATAAAAGGTGTTCGTTAAAAAAGATATAACTTTAGATAGTTAAGAATATTTTCAGTAGAAAAAAAGTATATATTTGGAAACGTCATTCAATTTCCTACATTTCATTTTTTTTACTCATCGCAAGATTCATTGTTTAAGTGTCTCAAACTATCCATGTAAGTTGATGGATGCCTATTTTTTTAGTTTTCTATTGCATATAACGTGTCAAAAGAGACCCTCATTAGCTTGCACACACCCGTATGCTCCTTAATTTCATTCTCACATAAATTCATATCAATTATCAACATGTATGCATGAGAAAATACTAACCAATTTTGTAATTAATGAACATCTCACTGAAAAAATATGCTATGTGGTAAGAGATTGGGTTTCTTTAGTAGCAGGCAGAGCCATACGTTGAACATCAAACTTGCTTGTGTGCACTAATGGAGCAGAGTGAGACTACATTGACCAAATGCTAAAATAGTTAGACATGATGCATGTGCATACACAATACAAATGAATGGTACATGTACAAATATTCAAGTAGATACCTCTATGTGGATTATCCCCATTGTAGATGCAACTTTAACTGCAGCATCAAAAATCCCACTAATGTCCAACATAGAGGACTCTCCATCCTGATGTTGTAAACATACAAAAAAACATTAAGAAAAACAAGTTATGGAGTGAATTGAAATATAACCAGCAACTGTCATCAAAGGATATGTGTACATTATCATGGAATCTATAGGTCCATGATCATGGATACCAGATCTTTCTACAGAAGAGATTCGTGTGGTGTATATGAAACCCTTTCCTAGATTTGGACTACGGGTAGAGCCAAACCAAAGAGGTGGTTCATGGATTTGTGTTGATGTATGTAGTCATAGAGTGTTGTCATAGTTAAACATGGACATGAATGGATGAAATAATATGTACTGAAAAACTAACATGTTGTAATATACTTACCTCTTCCTAGGACATATCTCCCCCATGGGCAGGATCGCTCCACAGTTCTAGATAACACCTGCATGTTTAAAAACTATAATTATTAGCAATCTATAAAGGGGTACAATAAGAAACAAATAAATTGAACAAGATTCAGTCATTAACCATGTACTTACATACCCGAGGTAATCATAGAAGCCATCTGGGGGGAATTCATTGAGATCAATGTCTCTTGCAACTTGTTCTCTCTCTCTCTCTCTCTCTCTCTCTCTCTCTCTATCTCTGTGTGTGTGTGTGTGTGTGTATTCCCCCTCTTCTCATCCAAATACACCTAACCCCAACTCCCCCTCCTCTCCCTCTCTTGTTGGAGTTTGTGCAACTTCAGAAGCTATTCTTGTTTGTCCTGCATCAGGATTTGGATTTGTTGTAATTATTCATCTAAACCATAGAAAGAAAAATGTAATCCTTGGGGTGAAAATCCAACAATAAAAGAATAAAATATAAAATTATTATTTCTCCCCCAAGCGAAGTCAGCCCCAGTTAATTTCTAGGTGGGAAAATAGTATAAATAGGAGGCGCCGTTCCTCATTATCACAACATCACACTAGTGCAACAACGCAAGAGAGGTGCGCAGTTTCTGGAAGAGGTGCAACTACACAGTAGCTCAGAAGAAGACTGGTTTTCAAGGTTTCATATTTGGTATGCATTTCCTTATTTTTATTTTCTTTCTTCATTGTACTCTGATCTCAGAATTATCATCTCTAGACGAAGGTTGCTGGGTTTTTCTCAATTGGGTTTCCTAGGTGAAAAATACTTGTGTTATTGTTACGTGCTTTGTCTATCTTCTAGTGATCCTATTGATAAATGAAATTAATATATACTACTATAATTTATAAGAAAATATAACATGGTATCAGAGCAGTACTAGAAGAAGCCATTGCTGGAACTCTGTCAGCAACCTGTCGAAACTAGGGTTTCATTTTTCAAGGTCTTCACCAAACGTTTTGGCATAAAAAGAGCCTTGGGAATTTCTCTGTAATGAGGGTGAATCTTTTGGTGAAGACAAAATTCAATTCTGAAAAGTTTCAATTTTGACCTAATTCTATAGCTACATTAGAAATTAGAGTTTCCAGTTTTGAAATTAGGATGGCCTAGAAAATTAAATGGACCATGAAAACTGAAAAAAATTGCATGAAATAGGAAGAGGAGGACATGAGGAGTTACCTAGATCAAACGGTGTCGAATTTCGCTGGACGATGCTCCCAGAATTCGTGCTGGAAGTTTTGAGCTCAAATGAGAATTTCAAATGATATGGAATTTTTAATTTTTTTACTATTTATAGAAATTATTTGAAAATTTTTACCCACTTTCTATAGTTTTGACCGTTTCTGACCATTTTGGACCATTTTGGACTAATTTGATGATGTAGGAGTCTGTTTTGAGTGATGTTTAACTATGGTTTTGACTCGTTCGTGCTGATTTCAAGTATTATGTCTAAACTGGCATATAGGTTAGGTTTCACATCCATTTGCACTTTGCATGACCTTATGATCATTTCATTATAACCTTAGGTATGAACCCATTATATCTTGTCATGGAACCTCCTTGTTGCTTTTAGAAGTGACATGATGTGAATGGTAGAGCCTGACCATACATGGGTACCCTAGTTAGCTCCTCTTTTGCATTTGGTGCCCATGGCAACATTTTTCCTTTAGGGTGTGGGAGTCATTTGTATAGTATCGCCATGACTTTGTGTTATAGTGGATTTCACCACACTAGGTGAATCACACATTGTATGGCCTTCCCCTGTCCTGCTGCAGACTCATTAGCCCCTATGGACCACTTTTTGTCTTTTGATGTATCCTTGACCATCCCTAAAAACATAAGAAAGATGATATACGCTTCCTTTCCCCCGATAACTGCGTACATACGTGGATATTCCCTCTATAGTCGTGTACATCGGGATGTGTACATAATCCAAATACTTTTGGAGCGTTCCTTGACTTGGATCCGACTCATATGACTCCTGGCCTTCCATATGCCTTGAGATCGCACGGATTCGACCTTTCAGTATCCCTTTGAAAAGCTATATAAGGAACCCATTGAGACATTGAAAGCATAAGAGAGAATTGAGAGTAACAAAACTATAGTCCATTGTTGCCAAAACTTATGCTCGAGT